>JBANCV010000131.1:28225-76808 GCA_037040105.1 Amiota albilabris | reverse complement strand
ATCTTCAAACTTTTTCGGTTGACCGGGCCGCTCCTTGTCTTCCACGTCAAAATCACCACTTCTAAAGCGTACAAACCGTCTCTCGCACTTTGAAATCGATAGAGCATACTCCCGATATGCTTCGGAGAGCAATTAATGGGCTGCAGCTGCACTTTTCTTCAAATTAAAGAAGTAAACGAGAACTTTCCGCAACTGTTGTTTTGTTGGTACGAAATTAGACATATTGAGAGCGAAAAAAAAAAATGTTGTTTACACTTCAAGCAAATGCTACACACTGGAAATAGCATGAGTAGCATCATCTCTTGTAAATCCCGCATTATTAAAAAGCTCACCCAATATTTTGGATTTACTCATACTTTCATATGATATTTACATTACTCATCTATCAAACGATTATATATGTATATGTTATATATATGGGGGGTCATCAGTCTTTAAGCAGAGACGGAAATAGTTGGTGATTAAATGAATTTGCTTAGTGATTCTTTCTACGTATAGTACGTGTGTTTCCTATGTCTCATTTTGTAAGTTACAAGCATCGTAACAAAGTGTGCAATCCTCCATACATTTTAACGGTAATTTTTGCATTCATACTTTAGCAACAACCATTGATAAGGTAGGTTTTGATTTGAAGAATTAATCTGTGCTGAATTGAGGTATGAATGAAAGAGAATCCTCTAGGCAGTAGAAGTCTTGGGGCGCTTCATAGCATTGTTTGTAGAGGACACAAATAAATTGCATTGGAACACCTCTTTTAGACTTTGTATTTACCATTGGTCTTTAACTATCAATAGCAAGTGTTGAAAGAGATTTCTTTGATGTTCAAAGAATGTTATCTTCCTTTTTGTTTTTTGATTCACTATTCATTTACAACCAGGAATCCTAACAACTTCCAGTACTTTTCTAGGTTGCTGGGATCATAGTCACTGGCCTCTGATGCCTCCGTGGGTAATCTATCCTGGTATGGATGCTCTGAAAACTCTGTGCATATACTTGTACATACATATGTATAAAAAAATCTTCTTCTAACCAAAATCGACTAAGCATAACAAAAGACTCTGGACGCAAACTCAATTAAAAGTTTTGCATTGTTTTTTTGTTTTGGAAATTTAAATTAATTATTTTAAGTAACATTTTGGTCATAAATTAACGATATATGTTACAATATTTATACCATCATTAGCCTAGTTCATATTTTACATACAATAAAATAGTAAAAAAAAAAACAACAATACAATAAGGTAATAGAAGACTAACTTCAGTTCACCGAACCTTAGATACGTTTCACATTCATACAGAAGAATTTGTTGATACAGACATTTTATTATCAGATTCTATAACAGATATTGTTATTATTGTCCGATCGCTCGAAAATTTTTGATATGTATTTGTTGTGTTCATAGTCTTATCAAAATATTTCCAAATGTTTCACTTCAATATCTTAAGTTTTCTTTAAAAAAAATCTCTTAAAAACGCAATAGATTTTATTTGGTGGAGGCTACAAGTAAATAAATATTGGTTCAATGTTTGGATATAAAGATTGTCTTAATTAAGAATTGCCTTGGTTCCCATATAAAACCTAATGAAAACTAGCTATCTACTTTCCATTGTAATTTCTAAATGTTGTATGTATTTTTTTTCAGAGGAACACTCTCCAGACTATGCTAGAGTTTCTATAAAAAATTTCATCAAAATTGGTCCAAAATTTTCTGAGTCCATTGGTAACATACATACATAGATACACTTTTATAAAGAAATACATTGTTTTGTATTAAATTGTTATTAAAAATTGTTTTGTTTAGTTTCAAGGCACTCACTCAAAAAGAGATTTTGAGAAAAATCGATTTAATTTTTCAGTCATATTTGTATCTATTGTATTACCTGTTCCAGTAATCGGGGAACTTTAATGCCTCTTGGCCTTTTCTTTTCAAATTTCTTTCAATACGATTTAAAGAATGTCCAATATTACGATGATTTTATGAGTTACAAACATCATGACAAATATAATATTACTGTACTATGAAGGGTATAATAATAGTAATAATAAACTTAAACATAAAAACACCTTTTTCAAAGCCAATTAAGCGCACAGTGAGGCATCACAGACAAAGTCACTTGTGTTGGTGGAAGATCAATGTGTCCCACAGTTTAACAAGCGATCTTAAGTCGCCAACAGTCAGTCGCCAACGATGCGTTATCGTTTGTCGTAGTCAACGGTCGCATCTCGTTGTCGTTATCGTTGTCGCCGTCTCCGCCACCAAGATCCATGCCGAGCTGGCGACCAAGTGCGCGCGTTCTTATTTCCGTTTATTTGTGTGGGAATAAATTAAAACAAAAAACAAAAAAACAAAAAGTAAAAAGAAGATGATTAAAACAAAAAAAGAAACATATGCAAAAATAAATAAAATAAAATAAAATTAGCAACAAAATACAAAAATCACAAAAAGTAATAAGAAAAATGCTCAAAATTACATGTTAAACTCATTAAAAGCCACCACAGGTAACCTATAGACAATAATTAAGCTTATGATGATCATGGTATAGTAGTATAGTGTAAATGATGATCATAATCATTTCAATAATGATATTTTGTTTATAAAGATATGCATGATGATAATTTTGAGTAAACTGATGTTACTAAGAAATATTGTACAGTCTTACCTCGAAATACAAAATTCATTGATTAAATAAGAAGGAGATAGAATATTTCAAAAAAAAAGGATGAAACTTATGTTTTTGAAAAGAAATTTGCTAGCTTGGGATATAGTTATCGTTTGATTTTTCATACATTCCTTGCTATTCTTGACAAGGCACAAAATTTTGATGTAAATTTTTTCATAAATTTCAGACATCTTTCTTCACAAGGATCTTCATTTCAGATCACCTCTTTCAATTTTCTTGCCAGAAAAGAAGGCATTGTTGAAGTTTTTCTAACTAAATTCTAAGGCTATTGTTAAAGATATTTCAATATACGTAGTCCTCATCATCTTCTAACTCAGCATTTGCCAATAGTTTCAGGAAGTTTCCTTCATATAAATGTTCATCTTTGCACAGTTCAATGATGTCATATACTGCTGCTTACATACCGGATAATATTGGCTCAAAAAATCTTCGGAACAATATTTTGGTTTGATACTCATATTCATTTCTATGTTTGTTTGCTTTCAAAATATTACAATAACATTAAATCGGGTCCGAATCGCGCTATTTAAGTTCCGTGAGGTACGAGGTTCGATTGTATTAAACACTAGCTGATCCGGCGTACTTTATGTTTTCCATTAAAAAAAACTTTTGCGCATTTGTTAGTAACGTTGTCCCACCCGAATGTAAAAGAGTGTAAGATTTAAAGAATTAAAATTAAATTAAAATAGGACGAGAAAAACTGTTTAAAGTCTTTTCACTCCAACAACGTTTAATCAATCAGCATGAAACTTGCCATGTATATGTATTCTTTCATGAAGAATGTTTATGCGTTATCCACTTTGTTGCAAATTGCAAGTTCTTATATATTTTTCATTTTTTTTTTTATTAAGACGTACATTATTTTTTTTTTTTTTTTTGACTATACTGTAAGTTCCTTATGCTACAATACAAAAAGCTCATTGCTGTAGAATTCATGTTTTAACGATAGATGGTAATCTGCCATTCGATTATTATATTAAGTTGTTTTATTGTATTTAATTGATCAATTTTCATAAGAACAATGACTACAAAAATCGCACACAAACATCACGATGAGGACCCAGCAACGCGCATCAGGCTATGCTGGTATTTTATATGTCATATAAAAAAAAAATAATTATAATCAAATACCTGAACTGGGGGATCGAACCTCTAACGAATTCACATACGCCTACTGTGCATAGCGATCCGACGTCTTGGTGCGCTCGGCCAACGACTACATGTGTTTGAAGTCGTTTTCAAAGAGACAAAATGTTTTTTAGTAGCGCATGTAATTTTCGCATGGTTTATTAGCACATTAAATTTTACAAATTATAACATAAATAGTATTTTGTGGAGGAATAAAGTTCATACCGTGCGCCAATTAAAGCTTCTTGTCTTTCAGTAAATTTATTTTGAATCGAATTAGTGGCTTTTTATTGATAACTTAAACAAAAACAAAACAAACTAATGTAGAGAATATAGATAATACAATAGATACTAGTAAGTACAATACTTACTCAAATTTTTATTATATTCAAAATGATGTAAGTGATGCTAGAAGATGTGATGCAATGTGGTGCGCACACCCTGTAAATATGTATGTATATATGGACTGTTTGGATGTACATATGTATGTATGAAAATAACAAATAGTTTCAAAAGAATTTTTAAAGATATACCCATTATTATGAAATATACTTTAGATTTCGGTTACAATGATATTCTGTACGGAAGTTACTCAAATTGTCTGATCTGACCGACATCAGTTTTACCCAGTAGAGAACCCATTCAGTTCCGTGGGCTCCTGAGAACTTATGGTACCAGATACCAAATGCCTCTTCTCAGTTACGAACTCTCTCTCTCTTTGTTCTTCTATTCTAGTAAGCAGATTAATTGACCCCAGTATACATTACTACGTATTGTTCAATCTGTTATTAAGAATTTCAGAGTATGAACTTTTTTTCGTTATTCTCTCTGAAATTCTTTTGTTCACTATTAACATGCATGGTTAGTTTTAAGCCTTTTTTATATTCTTCTTAGCATTTATTTTTCCTTATACTTGTTATTGTAACAGCTGAAAAAATGATAACTCCAGCCAAAACAATAATAATGATACAAATAATGACAAATATTGACTTGCCATAAATGAGTTTAAGAAAGACTATTGCTAACATTAAAGGAAAATGCACCACTAAATATAATAATACTAATAATAATAATAATAAGAATAAAGATAATAAAAGGAAGAAAGTAAATATGTAAGTTAAGCGTATGTTTGTGGAAAGTGGAGAGTCCTTTGTATTCCTATATCAATAGATTGATTATTCACTCAACACAGAACAATAGAAAGGGCAACAATAGCAGCAATAACAGTAGCAAATGGTAACAAAAAACAGTCAATCGATAACAATGGCAATACAAGAACCCACTTACCATTATTATCGGTGTCTTTAATCAGTTTAGATCAGCTTCGCTAACTCCCTTTCATTCTTTTTATGTTTGATCTTTTCATTACATCCACATGCATCACAGACTCACATCTCATGTACTCAATGGTAAAAACAAAAGAGCATATGTTCTCTCTCTTCAAATACTGAAGCCCCTGCATTATACTTGTACGTACGAATAAGCAGGCGATTGTGATTGCAATCTTCACCTTTCTTTTATTGTTATCGACAAAGTAATGATTGCTCTTCAATGATAATAATTTCGATTGAGATCATTCATCATCATCATCATCATCATCATCATCATCATCATCATCTTATGCTTATAGTGTTTGTGATTATTATGAGTAGTTTTATATTTCCATCAAAATTATGTCAAATGTGAAAATAAGAAATGAGATAAAAAGATATAAAGTGCAAAATGAAGGAATTAATGAGTAGTCGAATAGGATAAAATGAATGGCAAAATGTATGCGATTTGACATGTGATCATAAGTTGAACTTGATCCGAAAATATATCTTCAGCAATTTAAGATACATACGTAAATCGTTTACTGTATATCTTTTCATATTTTGACCTATTTAAGTGATTTTATACTGGGACAGCTGACTTATAATTTCTATAGGCAGACACTCCTACAGATCTACAAAGTAGTATTTTTTTTTTTTTTTCTTGATAATAATGACAGAGTTTGTAAATATGTATATAAAACTCAATAGGTTTTTTGTATGTAATTCTATCTAAATCTTTGTAATACTCTATAGATACACACATACTGTGACTATCTCCCTACTGTTCATTAATTTGCCATTTCCATTGCCATTTCCATTGCCATTCGCATTAGCATTATCATTTTCATAGTCTCATATTTAATCATACAATTAGCGTAAATTATGTACACTTAAATTTGCAGATTACATGAAAGGAGCTTAAAAATTTTGACATTGACAACTCACATGATGATGACGACCACGACAATGACGACATTTAAGGAAGCGTGGAACATGTTATTATTGATAAGCAAATAACACCATCTCCGAACACCATATCCCAGAACCAAAAAAAAAAAAAAAAAAGCCAGAAAACAGAAGTAAATTTGTTAGAGCCCAACTACCGGTTGAGTACCCTATATGCACCTTAATCAATTGTCGGTGAGTTGATTTGTTTTGAAGTGATTAAGCAATAAATAGAGAACAAATTTACTGTATCATTCTATGAAATTATATACAAGACTTGATGGTTATGTATTTTTTTGAAAAGTTATGGAAAATCATATTTTAACTCAACCAAATATTTTCAAAATTGCAAATTTCAAACCTTTCTAGAACTAGTTTTCATTGTCGCTCTCTTTATCTCTCTCTCTCTGATATATACCAAATATTAAATAAATATAAAAGACTGGTATTTTTCTTACCAAACTTTGTTTGTAAGTAGATCGATTTGATTCACAACATCCACCATTCGAAGGTCCACCATTGAGAGATTGGTTGATCAAATCAGACTACCGACAACCTTCATGCAGTTGTGTATCTATTGTCTCCCCTTTTTTTGCCACTGGGACTTCACTAAATTTAAGCTTCCTACCTCTCAAAAACTCTTTTCTGAGAAATCGATTTGTCTGGTTAAACTAATCATTTGCGTATTCTCGAACTCTTTTTACTCTCCTTCTGTGTACTGCATATATTACCATTATCTTCTTAAACTTAATAAGCCCTCTTTGAGTGCAGGGTATTCGAAAAAAAAAACACAAGAGGCACTTTATAAGTAGTAAGTATACTAGCACTTTTGGTGTCGTGACATGCGTGTAAAGTTCACATAATCATAAAAACGCATTTTGAACTTTTTCAACGTCATAAAAGAAAACATGAAATACCAGTGATATGTTTATGAAGAAGGGACTTGGAGAGTTCCGAGAGAGAGAGAGAGAGAGAGTGGTAAGCACCCTTCTTGTTTTAAATAAAGGGTATACTCAGTCCAGCAGACAGCCAGTCAGCGAGTCGAGAGAGTGTTTGATCTGACAGAAGAATGCCTCATATTGTCGTTGAATGTCAACGACACTTAAAGACGCTTAAAGCGTTAAGTAACATGTTCCACTTAATATGCACCCAACCATCTACATATATAGTATTCTGACTATGACTGAACCACCAACTGAACTAACTGAAAATGCGATATTCGGTTCGGTCTGAACATCACTATTTAGAGTGTCCTTACTTGCCTCGTCTCTCTTCTCTCTCTTGTCACTCTTGTCTCATAGTGTTAATGGGTGCTTCTCACTGAATGTTTTGCTTTCCCTCTTTCATCGTTCGTTTATCGTGTTTATTTGCCGTAATGTTTGTTTATTGAATGTAATATTTGTTTGTTTTATGCGAACATTAAATTTTATGCCACATAAAGTTATCGCCTAACGAGCTCAATGGGCGCAACTGGCACTTAAATGTTCCTGAAATGTTCAAATGAGCAAAGCTAAACTAAAAAAAAAACAACAAAATTAACAAAACGATAAAATTATTCAACAATTAAATAACAAAAAAAAAAAAAAGAATAAAAATTACAAAAACTTATCTCTCTTCTCTTATTAAATAAATTTTTTTTTTTTTTTTCACTAGATTTTGTTATCCTTTGGTGTGAACTTGTTTTGATTACCTACGAGATACTATATACAACATATTCTAGGGACTGCATCCGAGGAATATTTGAAAACTTTTCAGTACTCTAATTCCAAACATCTACCAAGGTCAATGATCGAGACTTGCAGATCACCACGATCTGAGAGGATACCGTTAGTCATATAATAAGAATCCGTGAAGATCATATGCTTTATGAAAGGTATTCTATATGAAATGATTTTCAAATAATACAATTTTTTTTGTGGTATGTATTATCATAAAATACCTAAAATATCGTAAAATATTATTATCTTCAGTTGTTTGTAAACATTTCAAGGAAGTAAAAAGGAGACAAGAGTATTATTCATCATGGAACTAAGGAATTCTCGGTAAATTGAGAAAGTTCAATTGAAGATCCCAGAATTCTTGTATCAAGTATAAGAACAAAAATTCTCCCCAACATACATTTTTTTTAAGAAAATCATTGTATTCTTTTCAATTATCAAATAGAATAATCGTTTAAAGGTATGCGAAACTTTTACACTTGATTGTAACATCAATAAAACTGCCAACAACGAAGATACATAGAACTAAAATTACTTTCTAATTCGTAACGAAGGATTTGCATAGGAGATATCGGACACCCAATAAAGTATTCTTGATCAGCTTGACAAAACGAGTCCGTCTGATGGTCTGTATGTATGCAAACTAGTCCCTCAGTTTTTAAGCTAGAGAGCTGAATGCAGTTTTTTTTTACCATACGCTATACATTAGTCAAAATCAGCTGAATAGCACTTCTACGAGAATCTCCCATACAAACCCAAATTCTTATACATGGTTTTTCTTTGTTATTTATTTTATCGAGCTGATATTTGGATACTATAACTGTCTGACCCATATTCATTAACCATGAAAATTTTGAGAACCCATGTTTACTGGATCGCAAAGGTCCAATACAAATATTAGGATATAAATGTTGAAAATCAGTTTGTATATTGATTATACCCTAAACATAAGTCTAATCAATATCTTATTATTTTTGTGTGCTCAATTGCTGAAGCGTAGGCAACTCGTTTTCTAGGGGATGCGTGAAAAGTATTACAGCTTCGGCATAACCGCGGATAACCATCTTTCTGGTTTTTCCTTTCCATTCGTTACTTGGAATCTACTTTCATTTTATTTCTATTCTATACAATCATTTTTCATTCCTTTCGTTCAATTACTCATATCATTCCTTCTGACGTTCTAACAAAATTTCTAAGCTTTACATAAACTTACCATAGTTCCTTCCATCGATTCTTCCAATCTATCAACCACCTCTTTCTTTCTATTTTCTCTTCAGTCATTTATTAAAATTTTCTCTATATAATCCTACATCCTTCCAATACTTGTTTAATAAAACTAAATTTAACCCAGAACCAAAGATCAATTTCGGATCATTTGAAAATGCAATCACAGGACCGATGCTGTACCTCGAAATCGACATGGCAATCGTAATCGTGCCGTTTCCTGTCATTCCTGCCTGTCTGTCCATTTCTCTGTCATTTCGAAATGTCCTAAGGAAAAAATGTTAATTCGTAATGAAATTTCATTGCGTCGCTGTTATTTACAGCAATTACAAGTTTGCAACTTCATTGATGGCAATTGCGACATGTTTGGCTACTGTTTTCTGTTTCTGTTGGAGCTTGAAGGCTGAGGCACAGAGGCAAACACCAAACAAGTAAACATACATAAGCAATACAAAATAAAATGTAACAAAACAAAAAAACAAAGAAAATTCCACATGAAATGACAATGAAGACGACCACAATGACGATGACAATATGCAATTGTCTTTGAGCGATGAGACTGTCAATACAAACTTAAATACAAACCAAGGAACAATCGGCACTACAGATATGAAGATAAACAGACACTTGGACAGTTGGGTGAAGGGAGAAAGGAATGGACACGGAGTTAGGGAGAAGCAATTTTACGAAGTCAATTTTGTTGACACCTCACGTTCATCAATGAAATGCAGACACGAATGAAATGTACATAACCCGACCAAACCGGGGAAACAAGCCTATGGATGCAATGCAATGCGATGCGATGTGATGCCAATGCGAGTGGATCCAATCCTGTGTGCTTGTATTTTTCCTGTTTATTTTTTTTATTTTTTTTTTCTCAAAAACCCACTCTTTTGGCTTAAGTACTTAGTTTTGTCTATTTAACTCCAATCAACTTTGTTAAATATACCAGGAGGTATGTAGTATGCTCTCGTGATCCTCATTCTTCATATCTTTCTTCACTTCACTTTGCTTTACTTTGCTAGACTTTAATTCATTGGCGGACTTAGGGTTTGGCGAAGATGACAGCGTGATCTGTATCTCCGGTTCAGATGTAAATTCATAACTCAGAAATAAAAAGCTTAAGCAAAAAAATAGTTCAAAAACAACAAAAGAAAAATCATTATTTTACATAAAGAAAAGTCATTGGATTTGAGGTGCCCCCGCATTAAAATTTCTCGAAAACAATTGATAAAATAAAAAAAAAATCGGACAAGTGCGAGTCGGAGTCGCACATGGAGGGTTCCGTAGATTTTGTATATTTTTTTTTTTTTGCTGTATATTTCAGTGATCATACTGGAATTTAATATGAAAGATATGACCTCTAAAGAACACAACGCCCCTTTTGTTTCAATATTGGAACCAAGTCAAGTGATAAATCATACTAAAAACACATTTATGGGTACCACGTTCTGTAAAAATTTCAACTGTCTATCTATTACAGTTCATGAGATACAGCCGGAGTCGGACGGACAGATGGACATCGTAAGTTTAGTAAGAAGGTCCCGTTAGCACCCTTTCGGAACCAAAAAAAAAAGAAAATCTCACATACCTTTTGACTTATGAAGAGCACAACCTCTCGCCGGAATATGGTTTAATTCAAGTTCACACAAATCGGAACTTTTCAGGAATCTTGTCGCCCGAGCTCCCTATGGGCCTAGTCCATTAATGCATCACTTCTCAATGGCACTTCACATGACATTGTTTCTATTTCATTTTTTTATTTTATTCTGTCATTCTCCCATCTCGTTTCGATTCTTGTTGTTCATTCAATTTGTAAGCGTGTGCGTAATTATTTCACCAATTTGTTGTTTCGCCAATTGCATTGCATTCCATCCATCGTTCCAATCCAGTACAATCCATTATCCGAGCTACAGTCGCCTCACTTCCCTCATCTTAGACATTCGTACGAATCGTTCATCTGATCGTTCACTTGTATGGTTGTTGTCACATTTTGTATTAAATCATTTTATTTTATTTCTTTTAGCATTCAATTCTTAAGCATCATTTAGAGATGTGCTTCAAGAAATCTTAAAATCGTTTCGATTATCATCTGGTAAATAAATAAACTTGAATAGAAAATGAGGGTTGTGATGCGGTCAGCAGGAAAGTTATCTAGTACCTAGTATGAGTTATTTAAATTAAATAATTAATTAAATTGATGACATTTAAGAATAGAGTCTTGGTGACGCAAAACCCAAAGCTCTTATTTGGTACTGTTAAAACTAATAATGAGATTGAAATTGAAGACAGGAAATTGTTAATGACATAAATTCAGGCATCATAAAATATAATTATAGATGATTTTCTCAGAGTATCTGGAACTTTAACAAACGTCTATTAACCGAGATGGTGAATGGTTAATTGAATATCTCCTCTAATATTCGTATTAACCATGATTTACCTCTACCAAAATCGGCACTCTTATTATTAGTTATGTATCAAATTTAAAATTTTATTCATTCTCTGGACAATTTTTCATCTCTAAGCATACCTATACTATTTGTATTGTAATTATAATTGTATATTGTTAATAAAGAATATTTCACCATTCAACTCATTCCCGGATAATCGAGGTTCACTTGTTAAACTCTTGTATGGTTCTTCATATATATGTGTATCGAGAAGTATTGTACAATCGATCAAAGTTCATCTCTACAATCTTCTTTATGTACTTCATAGGCAACTCTTTGTGCTTCACTCGTTCATTCATTAAGAAGGCTTCTTCTTCACTTGAACAAGTGAAATTTCATTTCCTTCTCTTATTATTCTTGTTGTAATTCTTTTTACCACTGATCATGATGCTGATGCTCATGATGATGATGATATTCGTAATGATGCTGCTTCTGATGTTTGGTGTATAAAAACTAAAAGTGGCAAATAATTATGTTAAAGACGCATGTAATAGGTATATACATATATTTTTACTTTCCTTTCTTTCTTGGTCGCGCTCCCTAAGTTTTGGATCATTTTTTGCACAACAAAATTTATTGCCAGCAATTTGGTTTGATGTCATTCTTTGAGTGCAATGACAAAGATGTTGTTTTTCCCTATTTTTTTTTTTTTTTTTTTTTTTGTTTTTATTGTTGACATTAAAATAATTAAGACAGGAAATAGTCGTCAACATTAAAGAAAAAAAATAAAAAATAGAGAAGAAGAAAAGAGAGAAAACTTAAAAAAAAAAATTAAATTAAAATTATATAAATTTTCATTTCAATTTCTTAAAATAAATTTAAATGATTAAAGCAAATTAATAAAATGGATTCATCTATTTATTACTTATTTAGTTAGGTTAGTTGAAGTCATGCTCACTTACTAACATTTCTTAACTGTTGATTTGAAAGCAGGTAATTATGTCCAATGAAAGTAATGCCCTAATCCATTATCTTCTACATCATCATCATTATTATTATCCTCTACTATCATCTACTCAGACTCAACAACTCAACATGCGGCGATCATAACAAATGGTTAACAATTAATTATAATATTAATATTGCATATAAATTTAGTAGACATGTTCATTATGAAGTTCTTATCATCAAACCAAGACTTTTTGGGAAGGTCCCAACAAAAAAAATATTCTATGCAACTCTTTGGTAGAACCCTGAGAAACTGTTTTAAATCTTAAACATCTAGGCCAAGGACTTTTTACAAAGCTCTATTGATTGTTATACTTACGAGAATATAGTACAGCAAATCGGTAGTTGATCAGGAATTCATGTGGGACTCATCCAATCACTGTAAATCTTTTAATGGTTGTTAAAAGTACCACAGCAACAATTATTAAGTTCTCTCTTCTTTATATGCAAGATTGGCATTGCCCTATTTGAACTTCTTGAATCATCTTTTAATGTAGCTTTCATTGTTTGTTGTTTTGCGTTCATTGAGATTGTGAATTGAAATTTTTTTTTTTTTTTTTTCGAAGTGATATAATAGGTAACTATAGGAACACTAGTGGTTCCTACCTTCCAGCCTGTTTCAGTCTCTTACAAAGTCACATTCAATTCGTGGCTGTGCCACACAGTTTGAACTGAGTTTAATTTGGTGCGGTTTAGGTTTGGATATGGGTTTATTTTCTGACTTCAGTTGTTTCTGTTGATTCAAATCTTATTTGATTCTCTCTTTAATTCTTTGTTTCTTAAGCATTTGCATTGTTGTATGTTGTTGTTGTTGTTGCGGATCATAAAAACATTTTATAAAAATGTAAACAAAAAATAAGCGTTAACATGGTAACAATGACGTCCTGCTGTGACATTGAAATATTGTTATTATAAATTTTTATGACATTGTCATGCGGTCGATGGGAGATGCGCATCGATGCAATCCGAGGGCGATGGCGACACCAATAATAATAACAACAACAACAACGATGACTCCAACAAAGCATTGGGATCAGCCAAAATTATATGAAAAAACCAACAGCCATATGAAGCCAAAACAAGCTAAGTTTCGAATGAACTAAACATAATCAGTATTTACATAAAATCTAAATGAAGAGCGTGAGAGAGAGAGGGAGAGAGAGGGAGAGAGAGAGAGAGAGAGAGAGGGAGAGAGAGAGATGGGGAGAGATCTTAATAATTCCACTTGAAATATATTATTTGGATTCAATGATTTGCATTTGGTATGTATGTATCTAATATGTCTAACTGTCTGCGACTGTCTGTCTATCCATCTTGCAGTATCTCTGTTTCTCTGTCTGTCATTCTATCTGTGCTTGTTTTTTTTTTTTTGTTTTTTCTTAATCGACACTAAATCAAGGTAAAGAAAATCAAACAAGGAAAGCACCCACATTATTTTTCAAATATTTATTAATCGTTCCGAACCTTTCCATCATATAACTTATACTAAGCCTCCAATACTATTGAAAAACCTTTCCGTTTTTCGGACTAAAGTCGTATTTGTGAATATGAATCGCAAAAGAATTTACAAATTGATATGCATCTCAAGAAACAAATTATGAAATGTCATAAGATTTTTAAGAAGTCAGTAGACTCAGGTTTTAATGAATAAAATATGGTGCATATAATTGGGAGGGAGACTCCTTGCATTCTCTTAAAGTGAATCTTTACTAATAAAATATGGAGAATAGCTGAATAAACAGATTCAGAGAACTTCGGTATTGTATCAATCAATCCCTAACAAATCACTTGCTGACATGTGAAATCGAAGGCCCATTAATCCTAAAAACAGATTTTTCAGATCACATAGGATTTTATGTATATTATCCTTATGTTAATTAACAATAAATAGTCTTGTCTTAAACTTAGACTTCTACGAGGGTTGCTTTTTAAGTCTTGAGACAGACAAATAACTACAAATATGTATCATCGAAAATGAATTTATTGTTTTTCAAAATATTCTCCTTGAAGATCAATACACTTTTGCATGCGATTGAAACAATTTTCGAAGCACTTTTTCCACTCGGAATGAGGTATCTCCAAAACATGTGTTTTGAACGCATCAACCGTTTCATCAGGCGTCGAAAAACATTGACCTCGCAATTTATTTTTGGTGTGTGGGATTGAAAAGAAGTCATTGGGTGCCAAATCTGGACTATAGGGGGGATGACCCATCAATTCGACGTTTTGAGTGTTTAAAAAGTCACTTGTTTGAGCCGATTTGTCAAAACTCGCATTATCGTGGTGGAGAATAATTCGTCTTTTGCGGTTGATTTTTCTTATATCTTCGAACACTTCTGGCAAACAAATGGTGGTGTACCATTCAGAATTAACCGTTCTACCTTTCTCTAAGGGCACGGTGGCAACATGTCCGGTTATTTCAAAAAAACAGAAGATCATTTGCTTCGAAGTTCTTCGTGCGCGAACATTTTTTGTTGGATTTGGCTCATCTTGAAAAACCCATACAGTCGACTGCTGTTTAGTTTCAGGCTCATATGCATAGATCCATGATTCATCACCAGTCACAATCTTATAGACGATTGAATTTTTTCAACATTTCTTTGCATCAATCGACACGAGAGTTTTTTTGCGCGATTGTCAAATTATGCGGTATCCAACATGAACAAATCTTTTTGACGACCAAATATTCATGCATTATTGAATGTATTGAAGTGGAACTAATGTGCAAGGATGCCTCAATCTCACGATATGTCACATGACGATCCTGCATTATCAGTTCATGCGTTGCATCGATGTTTTGTGGCACAACATATATCGATATCGGATGACCTTTACGAAATTCGTCCTGGAGAAAACTACGACTACGATTGAATTCAGAAAACCAGCGAAACACGGTGGCCCTGGATGGTACTTCACTTCACGAAAAATCGAAGCGAGTTGATCGGCACACTATTGTTGAGTTAATCCATGTCGAAAATCATAAAAAATCATTGCACGAAAATGTTCTCGATTTAATTCCATTTTTTAGCCGAAAAGAATTTTCCAAGTCACTGTAAACAATACAAATAGCACTCGTATGACAAAATGTTCTGAGTACATTTATCATTAAAAACGATAAGCTTTACGAATCCAAAATCAGATTTGACATATCAACATTGGTGTTGCCATATCTCAAGACTTAACCAGCAGCCTACGTACATGCGAGTATTAATGTAATGAAATCTTTAGTTTTTATCGCTACTTCTCCTAATTATTTTGAATTTATTTTTTGTCTTTAATAAATAAATAAATAAAAAATTTGTTCTCTTAATTTCTTATTTTGTTTTTGCCTTTTTTTTTTAATTTTAATTCATTTACTACAACAAAAACAACAACTTAATGAGAACACACGATTTTTGAATGAAATCAACTATCTTCACTCAATCCTTGGTTCAAGTGTCAACACTAAGAGCAACAACAACAACAAGAGCAACAACAGCAAGAAGACTGATGATGACAACAATAACATAATCATAACTGTAATAAACATCAACAGTTGAAAAATCTAATCAGAGATTAAAAAATACCCCTTAAGGAAGGAAGCTATAAACCCAAATGAATACGCATCCTTCCTTCCTGCCTATCTTCATTCCCTCCCCTCATCCTTCCTCCCCTCGTTTCTGACTTACTTTCTCCCTTGCTGTTATGATTTTTTTCTTATTTCATTTTGTCCTTTGGTCTATGGAAGTTATCCTTTATCCAAGTCTCAGATAGCCTGCTGTGCATTTTGACACAATGCAATGACAACAGAAAAAACGAGTATTCAAGTCATGGGTGTACCTCACTTATAAACCATATCATAAAAGGGATCAGTTATTCAGAATTTCCTGTAGATGACACTTTACACTTGTATTTATTTAGTTCATTGGCTCAAATGGCAGCAGTCTAAATCTCGTGAGCCCCTTCGGTGTGCCCATGATTCGAACGGATTGCTTTGCATGAAATGAAGTGAAGTGGATTGGATTGAATTGGATTCGTTCAGTTAGTAGAGTGAAGTGGAATGGTGTAGTGTGGTGTGGTGTGGTGTGGTGTGGTGTGGTGTGGTGTGGATAGAGTGAGTGATGTTCATATTCACCATGAGGGTGACACACTCAGTGTCGAGTGCCAAAAATGCAAAATTCAATTGTTTAACCCGAACTGCATAAACACACACACACACACACACACACACACACACACACATACATACACTCATATATATATACTCATCATACAGATCAGATAGATACATAGATACACATCCTTATACAGCATCGAGAGCGAGTAATTTACGAAAAATTGACATAAAAATCCATTTGTCAGCCCCTTCAGATTAAAATCAAGGATTTAAAATGTAATTTGATTCATGAGTAATGCGACGAGGGTTACAAGAATGACATACACAAACAGTCAGTCAGTCATTCAGTCAGTTAGTTCGGCAGGCAGCCAAGCAATAGAAGTGAGAGGAGAAAGATTCACAGATAGATAGATACGTGGAGAGATACTCGTAGAAGGAAAGAGTGAGAGCTACAGTCAAAAAAAAAAAAAAAGAGCTAAGCGTGACCCCAACCGAATCAACAAGGAGTGTCTGGATACAAAGGATGCAGCAATAACAATAAATGACAACAAACACACCCCTTTGTTGTGGGTTGCTTCGCAATCCTTGTGTACTACTACTACTACTACTACTACTACTACGAGTACTTGAGTGTGGAATGCGGATCCAGATTCCTTGTAAAAACAAACGAAATGGAAGAATGATTTTCTGCATTCTCCGCCACCCTTATAAGTGATGGAAAACAGAGCGACAGGCAATAGTCAGTAAGACAAGAAGGAAGGCTGAGAAAGGACTATGCCGATGAGTCTGTTTAGCCGCTTGAAACGTATGGCGCCGCCGCCTCCGCCAACACTGTTGGTTATCCTCTCGAGAGCTATTTTATACTGAAGTGTGCCGTGCTTCTGTTCATCGTAGCCGTTATTTCGTCATTGACGACGACGACTACCAGTTACCAGTTGCTGAGGAGCTACTGGCAAGCGGCCGGTTGAGTCCATTAATCATTTTCTAATTTGTGGAATGTGTGCGTAGTAGTATCACTCTCGTCTTCCTCTAACTATTTGTTCTTTCCTTCCTTCCTTACTTCCTTCCTTCCTTTCATCCTTCTTTTCTACATTACCTTACATGCATTCCCTGTTTCCCCCTTAATCTATTTGCCAAAGATTTCCTTTCATTTGGTTTTCGGTTTTGTTCTTTTCCGGAATTGATTCTATGTAAAGGGAGAAAGGGAGCAATGACACTCACTCAGCCTCCGGGGGGTTTCTGTTCTCTAAATGAAATTTTCACATCTGTAATTTGTTAAGTGCGTTTGTTATTTCATAGAATTATTTCACTTTTTATGGGTTAAGTGCTTTTTGAGTTATGGTTTATGTTCTTTCCCTTTTGTTTTTGTTGATGTTGCTCAACTACTTGTCATGTAGTATGTAATTTATTCAAGTGTCTGGGAATTTTTAGGAAACAAATTACTATCAAATACAACACAATTACATGAGCTCATTAACAATTAAGATAGCGTTAATAGAACACTGAATATCATACATATATCTAAGCTAAACTTAATAAACAATACAAGTTTATGTTTGTAGATTGGCTTAAGGATCAATTAAATGTAATGATGAATTCTTTAAGAAAATGGAAAAAAAAATCTGTAATAAAATTCACACCAATGGATTTATCGAACCAACAATGGCAGAGTGTTCAAAATTACATTAATTACAGATTAATTAAAATTATGTGTTACAATGATACCGCTGCAAAGTAAGTGATCTATGCTTCATTAAGCAAAATATTTATAAAGAATATGATTGAGTTTACTTCTCACATAACTCATATAAAGATTTACCTATCCAGGTGGCCCCTAGAAATTAGAGAGTCCATACTGCCAATATCCGCAACTCTTTCATTTTTGTGGACCTGGAAGTAATAATTAATTTAACAATTCTTCATGAGAAGCCATTTGAATTTAAGAGGTTCTGGTCTTTCTTTTGTCATCTCACAAAGCGAGCGTTAACGAGGAATTTTTCAAAACGACACCTGGCAGTTCATTTCATTAACACGATAATATGGATCGCAGTTTATGTACTTCACCCATGATGGTAGCGGATTTCTAAGGCTTCAAACTAAATTGAAAGGCATTTTGTATGATCACAATCTATGTATATATACAAACTGATTATTAGCTGAAATTTTCAATACATTGGTGGACAAACTGACATATGTAAGATGTTCACAAGATTTTATTATTTTGGGGGTGACTAAGAGATTCTTAAAGCAAAATGATGTATGCATTTTTTCTGCATTTACTAGTTTTAAGATCACTTACAATGTTTAATTTGGCAAAAATACTTCTTTACAATATAGCACTACTATGTGTATAAAATATAACATACATTACAAAAGAAAAGTCGGCTTCAACAGATGCACATCATTGTAGGGGCTAATGAAAATCCTATTAATCCTCATTGGCATCTGTTTAGGAGCTAATGTTAGTCCTATTAGTCCTCGTTGGTGTCTGTCTTGCTCGGCGTGCCAATACAATCAAGAACAAGAGCTTTGTTCTCATTCTTCAAACGATTGTTCAGCAATTGAAAAGATTCTGATGATTCCGTCAAAAAGAATGCCTCTTCCTGAGAATTTTTATGCTTATTTTCGAAACAAGAATCCTGAAGACTGGCAGTATTCAAAACTCTTTCGAACTCTTCAAAGTTCTTGACAACTTTCTGAGTCACTGTGCCCATACCATCACGAAGCTTAGTGAAAAGTCCATAGTTCAGTGTCGAGAAATACTCTTCCTCCTTGATGCTGCCCTGTAGTTTCTCCAAACCACCGCCCAATAACATAATTTTCGTCTTTTCATCACTCAAACCACGATTTTGTTCGAATCGTGGAATTTGCTGATCAATTTTAAGCATACGCCAAACAGCACGTCCCAAAAACATGGTGATTTTATACAGTCCTTTATCAAAATTTTTAAAAAGAATAAAATTCTTTATGTCGAATATCTGGTCATCTGAATTTTGTGTCAGGCAAGTCACAGTCTCCTATAGACAAATTTTTGAAATGATTAAAATACAAATGAAACATTGAAACTACTTATACGAGGGTTGCTTAGTTAAGTTTTGAGACAGACAAATAATAACAAATATATATCATCGAAAATGACAAGCTTTACGATATCAATGTCAGATTTCACATATCAACATTGGTGTTGCTTTATCTCAAGACTTAAGTAGCAACCTACGTAAACTATATGAGAGAGATCAAATTGGACGATCAAACGAATGTATCAGCAACAATTGGATATAGTATATCCTATGTACAATATTACATAAATTCAGTACAAGTACTTACCAGGATTAGACCTATATCAGGTTGAACAAACTTTTAACATTTCAACAGATTCCTACAAGACAACGCCTTTCAACTTAGTTCAGATGATACTGAAAACCTAAAGGCAAACGAAGGCATTCATTGCCTAAAAAAAAAAAAAAAAATATCTATTTATACTTAAGCATATGTGTGGTAGACAGTTTTATCACATGTCCCTGGAAGGGTTTTGGTTTACCACGGTTTTTCACTATATAGAGTTTCTTGATAGATTTGCATGCAATTTCGTTGAGACTCAGCTAACCAAAAATTCCGCGTTTGATGATCAAGTCAAGTGCTTATTGGATGATGAAGTAAGCAAGAGTTTGAGACTATCGAATTCTTAAATTTGTAGAATTGTTGAAAATTTGTACTTTATGGGTAAGAATTGGTTTTCGCATCCAAGACTCATAACTGTTAGATTTCAACACGAGTTTTGAAACTAGATTTGAAAATACTTTTCAATATTGTGGAGTTGCAGATGGCTCACTCCACTCCACTCATTAATGTTCTTTATACAAAGAGATGCAATCCGAAGATGAACTTAACAAAAACTTAACTGCTATGAGGATTTTATGATTTTTTTTTTTTTTTTTTTGTTGTGACTGTTTATATTTACAGTAAAGTGAACAGGAAATACTCATTCAAAAGACAACCCGAAATCAGCTAAATTTTTAATCAAAGCAACTGGTGACACTATCACCACCCCCTGAGGTGATACACACACATATATGTATATATATATATATGTATGTATACATATTTATACATACAAAGTTGGAGGGACGACATAAGTGCTTCCAGCCCATAAACTTTACCCTCAAACTGAGTATTAAGTTGATTTGTTAACGTGATTACTTTATTTGCCAGCAAGCACAGAAAGGGGGGAAGTTTCTCAAATTGTATTGTTGAAAATTATGTCGATTATGTTGCGACAAGTGAATTTCGCAAAGAGCAAATACGATAAAACGACCAAAAGGAGGAAATCAAACGGACAAGAAAACCTAACCAAATAGAATAGAGATGTATGTCTCTTTGCTTGTTGGTTGGTTAAGAGGGTGTTTATCAAAATGTAATTGTTACAAGCTGCATCATATTTGGACAGTAACATGAGTAACGAGTACCAACAACAATCACAAACATCTATAATAGTGTTATCCTCTTGTCCTCATTGCCAACCCCAATACAAAGGATAATGCATGTTCCTTATTTGTAAATCTATAAGAACTAGATAGAAAAAAAGGAACAATGAAAATGTCATTAGTTTACAGTTGTCTGATTTCTAACTTGATGCCGTCCCCTTCCCGTGGTTTGCTTTTCTTTCCTTACCATTCCATTCCCTTCACTTGCATTCCCCTACCTAGCCATGCAATACTTACCATGTAATGTGATCGATGATAATGATGTTGATGTTCGAATTGTTGCTTTTATGGAGCCAACATCTGCCGATGTCACTTGTTGTCACTATGAACAACGATGAATTATTTTGTGATTTACAACAGGTTTCAATTCTACTGAACTTTTCCTCCTACAAAAAAAAAAAAAAAAAAAAAAAAAATAAATAAATAAAAGACTCCCCAACTATTGTAACATGGTGAAGATGTTCTCTTAAAAACTTGCTTTCTTTCTTGGAGTTTCAAAATGAATTTTGAATACGCGAAAGCAGCTGATATGCGTTGACAAGCAAATAAAATAGCCAGTGAAATGGATACCCCACTTAATGGAGTCTAAATGCAATACACAATACAATATATGACTGAGAAAACTTGCAAGATGAGCCACTTGAATTGAATTTAGTTGAGGGAAACCCAAGGGAAAACAGCCGTACGCGTTTATTAAAAACATTATTTAAAACAGAGGACCTAAAGATCAAATGAATGAATAAGTGAATAGATGAAGGAATGAGTGCCTGAGTGACTGAGTGACTGAGTGAGTGAATGAATGAATGTATGTATGAATAAACTGTTAGTTCTAAATGCTTGGATGGATCTTAAGAGAGAGTATCATCTAACTTATGCTTAAGTTATATTAAAATGAAATGAAATCAAATACACATTTAGTGGATGCCTAGATGGATGTGTTTATAAATGGAAGAATGGATGGATGGATGGATACGAGTAAATAAATGAATGAATGTATATATAGATGGATGATTGGATGAACTCAATAGTTGAGTTGGTGACTAATTAAAGACAAGCGCGTCAACGCAAGCCAAAAACCGAACATGGTTCTTCGCTTTGTTCAGATGCCTAATGAAATTGATGAACTCATAAATTAGAATGCTTGAGAGTAAAGCCCAATAACCATTTGAAGTTGGGAGGGCGCAGGGAAATTTTGATTTTTTTTTTTCATTTCTATTTCTATTGTTTGTTTTATTTTTTGCTCCCTTTCCCCTTTATTTTTTATACTCTTTACGTTGTGAATAGAAGAAGACATCTTAGACCCCAGAAAGTATATATATTCTTGATCAGTGCAACGAGATCAATTGATCTGGTCATGTCCGTCTGTCCGTCTGTCCGTCTGTTCGTCTGTCCGTCTGTATGTATGCAAACTAGTCCCTCAGTTCTTTGGCTAGATATCTGAAATTTTGCATGAAGCTTTCTTTTTACCATTTGTCGGAATCACCCAAATCGGACCACTAGGAGGTGTATTTCCATACAAAGCCCCTACTCAAATTCATGTTCTTATTAGAAAAACTTTTGTTGTTTTTGGTGCTAGCGAACTGAAATTCAGACATTGAAAGTGTTTGACCCATAAACATCTTGAAATTTGGACACAGTAGGTTCTGATCTATATTCATCAACCATGTAAATTTCAAGACCCTCGGACTATCAGGAGGGCTTCCTCCCTACTCAAATTAAAGTTCTTGTCAGAAAAACTTTTTTGTTTTTTATGCTATCATCTTGGACACAATACGTTTCTAATCCTTGCTCATCAAACCCTATAAATTCCAGGATCCTAGGATAACTGGATCGCATAGCTACTATACAAAAAATGTTTTCTAGGGGCTGCGTGAAGAGTATTTCATCTTCGGCATAGTTGAAGATACCCTTCTTTCTGTTTTTTTTCTTTTTGGCAGGCAACGTCCGACGATCCAAGATTCTTAGATAGGTAATCTTTTTGAGACTCTTTCCTTAATTCCAATAAATAAAATAGGAAAAAAAAAAAATAGTTATGAGCAAAACTTAATCTAAACATAAATATTTCGATTTAATGCTCAAATTGTTACCTTTTAAGTAATGAGTGAGAACTGCAAAGTGGGGTGGTCTTTTTCCCAATGAATGTGTGTCTCTGCATCTCTACATATGTGTTTCCAAGTGTCTATCTGTGTGTCTAACTATATATATATATGTGTGTGTGTGTGTGTGTGTGTGTGTGTGGCGCCATCAAGTCATAAATCACAACAACATGAAACGAAACGGCAACATAAGCATTTCTTTTCTTAAACATTTTCAAAATTAAATAAAACAAAAAATTCTATCATATACCTTTAAAAGGCCCAAAGAGCCTAGGCAAGCAAATGTAGCCCACGTGCCATTATGCGCACTATGCTCATCGCATCTTATAGTATTGTGCATTAGTATTGTAGTATATTGTGCTTAGTACTAAACCTTGTGACGAATGCGACATTGGATGCGCTTCACATAATGACATAGCCAATTTTTGTTCGTGTGCCACAACACACATTCTCAATTCTCCATTACCAATTCCCCATTCCCCATGCCGCATTCTGCATTTCCCATCTAATCAAGGAGAGACTTACTCAAAAAAGAAATGAAAATAAAATCTAATTTCAAGGACCAAAGCGCACACAGCACAAGGACAATGCACAGCTGCTTTCGAGTTGTGTAAAAAAAAAAAGAAGCTGAATAAGCATTTGCCATTTGTTAAAGCAACATATTCAAAGCCTTGTGTTCCACTTCGTTTATTTAACGATTTTTGTTTGGGTTTTGGGACCAGCAACACCATAACCAACACTAACGCCCATTAAAGAGACTCTCTCTATCTCTCTCTCTCTTCTCTCTTTTCTCTTTTCTCTTCTCTTTTCAGTCCTTTATCCACTATCAGTTTACCTTGCATCAAGTGATGTCTTAATACACTCCCTTCTTGACTCACTGGGTGTGTGAGTCAATGAATGAATGATTGAAGGAGAATGTGTATTTCAATTCGTGAGTGAATGCCACCAGGTCATTTTATATATAGATATGCATAGATAAATCTATAGGTATATGTCTATATGTATATGTATCGAAGATACACATAAGTATAGAGATAAATGGATAACATACAAGTTGCAATCTGAAATATTGTACTAGATTCTTCATCAAATGTTAAGATTTTTTTTTTTTCTCAAAACTTTATTCATTTTTTCTTTTTTTTTCCAATTTGCATCAACAAAAATTCATGTATTGCTTCTTCTTTAAAGTAACTTTGTTAGATTTCAAAAGATTCCAAGATTTATTATGTTTGTTTTTTTATCTCCTTTTTTATTTTTGAGATTAGTTTGACTTAGATGTTGATCATAGATCATTCATAGGCACCGCTGCATTGTCAGCACTGTCGTCATGCAGACAAAGTTCAGAAGAACTTAGCTTGCTTCTCTTGTTGTCGGTTGTCTCTCGATATTAGAAATGTATATTTTTGTATGCATATATATTTTGTTATTGATCGAAGAGCAACACGAGCAAGCAAGGTGAATGATAGATGATGTACTAAATGTTACAGGGAAAGAATTAAAATCTTAATTTAGGAAATATAATTCCTTAGGTTTTCTTTCAAAGAAATCAAATGTCTTTATATTGTTTCAATGAACAAATCTTTTGTATAATGAAATTTTCTCAAAATTATGAAAGAAACATTTCTCTTTAAAGATTCCAATTCATATCTCATCTATGAAGGTTAATTCCGGTTGGGTTTTTTTAAAAGTCTATATATACAATCGTTCAATAAGTCCTTAGAAAATCCGAATACATAAGAAAATATATTTTTATGAATTTAAGTCCATTGCTGTCCAGCACAAATCAGCTGTTAAAGTCTCAATAAAATCGAACACATGATTTGATTTTCATTGTCAGTTGAAGCAACAAACTTTGGTGTATTGGAAAAAATAGGTAAAACTGAGTTCCGCGCAGTGATTAAACACTTTATTTTTATAAGGCCTAAACCCCAAAGAAATCACAATGAGTTCATTGCACAGCAGTTCTTGCATTTGAAAATATGTATTAACACACAACAAAATAAATGAGCTTATACGTAGCCGTACATCGACAAAAGTTGAACATCATTCGGGACTTCCAATGGAGGTGGCCATCCCAGAACCCATGGCGAATTCACAATATCATTTTGAGTCATCAACAAGGTGCAGTTTCGATGGCCAAAATCATGTAATTAAAATTCAAATTGATACACCTTATTCACCAGAAATAGCCAGCAGTTTAAAATTTTTAAATGGCTCTCGTACGAGAATGTCATCACTGAAACAAATACCTATTTGGAGGAACTTCCTAATTCCTATAATATGATAATATTGAAAAATTAAAAGAAAATAAAGGTCTTATTGATCGACCCACGTACAATATGAAAGTCCCATTCGCATTTATTTATTTCATTTATTCCATTTCTGGAATATAAAGGTTACTTTTTAGGTAAACAAATTTAAAATCAGAAAGAAGGGTATCTGCGACTATGCCGAAGATGTAATACTCTTCATGCAGCCCATAGAAAATGTTTTTTTTTTTTTTTTGTATGGGAGCTATACGATACCGTAATCCAAGGATCTTGACATTTACATGGTGGATGAATATTGTTCAGTCACTTTTATGAAGTATTTGAATTTCCTTTTGATAACGTAAAAAAAAAAAAGGTTTTCTAATAAGTCTATGAATTTGAATTTAGCTTTGTATGGGAGGTCCCCCCCCAAAGAGGTCCAATTCATACTTCTAACTCCGATGTCTCCTTGTGTCTATTAGAAACTTCATGACAAACTTGTAATATTCTCATATGTGAAAATTTATCTTTACGGACGACTTAAAGTCAGACAATAAATATAACAGCTTTCAGCATTATATCTTAAGAAAGCCACACCATAAAAACAGTCTTATTGCCAAACTACACCTCAATTTTTACCGCAGAGTCAACAACTATACTTATGTCCGCGGAATTTGCAGTAAAAACAAAAACGCCCATGTCTGCACAGATTCGATGTCAACCCTATTAGCTGTCAAATACTATTGTATATAACAATTATAATTCTGCTGATATGGATACCATGTCAAGTCGGTATAAGAGGAAATGGAGAAGCTGTTGCATCATTGAGCTTCATTTCTACTCCACCACACATCCAATAAAAATGACATCAAGAACCAGGTAAACAGAACAACAGAACTGAAATTAATTAAACGAGTTTAATGGAACGAGTATACCCACTTTTAAAAACAAGTTAACTCTATAAGAAAAACACTCAGCATCCCGACAACTATTAACAGAAAACATAGCGTAATGTACACCAGATTGAAACTGGGACACAGGAATATCTTTTCAACAAAATATCAAATATCTTTTCAACAGAATCCCATACAGCTCAAGGCCTTAGTTGCTTCAGCTTACATTGTGATACGAAGTCTTCTAGTTACAATAAATAAATAAATAACAAATATATACACTATGGATTCTAGAATATTTCCTCCTGCCGTCTGGTAACTCTGCATAAAGTGTAAAAAAAGCAATTGGTTACAGTTCAATATGATAAAAAAATTTAATATAAAATGTTTAAAAATACATTTAAGAAAAAACATCACTATTCTCTGGTTAATAAAACGCTTCCCCATTTGTATATACTTGTTTTCAATATTTTCATTAACGATTTGCCATCTGCATTTAAACATTCTTATGTCTCGATGTATAGTTACATTCTGAATGATCACACACTTTAACGTGTCACTTAATATAGAGATGTAGGTGTATTGATGGATCCAAATCTACATTTCGGAACTCATATCTCTTCTACTATTAATAAAGCTAGAGGCGTATTAGAATACATTAAAAGTTGGTCTTAAGAGATTAATGATCCTAATACTACTAAATTATTATTCACTTCTCTTGTTAGACCAATTTTGGAATACGCAGGACTCACAATTTAAAATGTATAGTGACCAAAACCTCTGTGGTATATAAACTCCCTACAAATTGTTTTAGGAGTTCATAACATACATATATAACAAAAACAACCTTCTTTGTGAATTCCGCAATCTCTCCATCAAAAAGCGAAGAAAACACAACTCATGTGGATCCCCGGGCATTCGGGAATAGGAGGTAATGAGCACGCTGATACAGCAGCTAAAAAATCAGGCGTAGAATGAAAGCACATAAGAAACATTCGAAGAGATATAGAACTCATCCAATGGCGTTCAAACAAGCACTGATATAAAAATTCCAACCCAACCAAAACTCCCATACACTTTCCTGTCTCCTGCGATTGCGAACGGGACTCAGTCAACTCTCACTGGACGGTAAAAAGTATGGTAATACTTGGTCAATCAACACTTTCTAGATGATTGCACAAACTTGACAGCACTAGAACTCAACTCTTCGAAAACCATCTGCCGTCTACGTTAATTCAATTTCCATCCCTCGACAATATCCACAAAATATCCTTCTTCACCAAATTCTGCAATCTTAATAAGTTAATTTTATAAATAAATAATGTAAATCAGACGAGTCGAAAGGCTTCTAGCTAGAGCACTCTTAAAACATAAGCTATATAATATATTATAGCTATGATCTAAGCCGGCAAATAAAAAAATAATGAAATATTTTTAAACAAAAACCCTGTATTATGCTAAACGATATATAAATTATATATGTTTTGAATTCAAATTACAGTTAAGAAAAGCTACAAAATATTTCTGTTCACATTTTGCAAATACTGGGAATACATTTACTGTACTGCAGACATTCATACTGGTTTACCATCATAATCATCCCATGCGGTTCGTGTCTACAATATTATTTATTACGAAAAATCATCACATCAATGACACAAACCAAATTAAACCGGTTCAAATTAGTTTTTGAGACCATGAACAAACATGTGTCTTTTGTATGAAAGTGTTGTGTGCATACTCATATATTACGGATTTAACGAAGGCCATTTTAGCACAGGCGGTACCGGAGGCAAAAGAGCAGTGCTTGACTTTATTAAATTATTTTTAGTTAGAACTAATAAAATTTCACGTGTTTTAAAAAATTATAATTAATAATCTTTTTCTTAAGGAAAATTAGAAAATATCAGATTTGATTATATTTTTCCTATCTAATTTCCAGAGCCCAAAGTGTTATTTTCAAAACAGCTTTATCCAAAACTATTCGTGTTACTTCAGGTGTTCCTCGGGGCTGTCACCTTGGTTCGTTATTGTTCAATATTTTTATTAACGATTTGCCATCAAACATTCTAACATCTTGATATACGCTGATGATGTATCTATAGTATCTCCTGTCCAGCTGGTGCAGCTGAAACTATCTCACACTTAATTGTGAGAAGTGTAAATCTATGTTAATCTAATCTATATATGTAAATCGCTTCAACAACGTAGGATGGTTAATTCAAAGTGGTACACGACCATTTGTTTGCCGGAATTCTTCAGAGAAATTCGCAAAACCAACCGCCAAAGACGAATTGTTCTCCATCATGACAATACGAGCTCTCAAATATTTCGTCAAACAGGTGAATTTTTGAACAGTCAAAACATCGAATTGATGACTCATTCTCTGTACAATCCTGATTTAACACCCAATGACTTCTTCTTGTTCCCGTATATCAAACATATGCTGCGTGGTCAACGATTTACGAGCGCCGAATAAGCAGTTGAAGCGTTCAAAAACCATGATTTGAAAGTGTCTCAAGAGGAGTGGAAAAACTGCTATGACAAATGGTTTGAACAAATGGAAATATGATATTGATTATCATGGTGAATATTGTGAAAACCAATTTGCTATTCCCGACATATATATTGTATCCCAATGTATAACATTTAACAAGAGAACAATTACTTTTTATTTTTTATATTTTCCCACTTTTTAGGGTTCCTTACTTCCAAAGCGTACCAACGAAATTGTCTAAAGACCTGTAAAAAGACTTGCCCATAAGAGTGTCATGGGCATGGTATGTTAGTTAGCTGCCTTCAATAATAATCCGGCCGTGATCGATGCTTGTAATAAATAATGTAATGCAACCAAAAGTCTTATGATCTTATTATGAAAAGAAAGTTTATTGAGTTTTTTTTTTTTTTTTTTTTTTTGTTTGTTTTTTCTTTCTCGTTGAGTTTTAATAATAATTTATTGTAACTTTGTAAATTATTTTCTTTGCATTTTCTTTAAAAACATGTTTTCTTCTCATTTAATATATTTTTTTTTTTAATTAATATACACATATGTATATATATGTATGTATATATGTGTATTTATTGTTATTATTATTATTATTGTTATTAATATATTTTTTATTTATATGCTTTTTTTAATTCTATACTTTTTTCATAGTTACATAAATCATTAATTTCTAAATTTCTTTTATTTTTCTCATTTATCGTTTCTTATTCTGGTGTTGTTGTTGTTGTTGTTGTTGTTGTTGTTGTTTTAATATTAATAATAAATATGTAGTTATATAATAATAATGATAATAATCAATAATTAAAATTTGTTTGTTGTTCGTTTTAAGTTTTTTAAGAAGTTTTCATTCGATTGCTTTGGAAAAATAAATTTTCTACTAATTAAAGACAAATTGTTCAATAACAGATAATAATGTCAAAGGTCAACATTACTTTCCTTTTACTAGATATCTATGTTTATGTATATCAATTTGTATTTATATAATTAATTCGATACATTCCATATATACACATACACACACACATCACACATGAATTTGTGTTTTTAGTTTTTAGTTTTGAGATTCTTACTATACATATATTTTTTACTAAATTTAATAAAAAAAAAAAAATAATATAATAATAATTGAATGAAAATGAACTTAAAAAATCAATAAAAAACAAATATAAAATTCTTTATTTAATACAATTGATTCTTGGATATATTAAGGGGGCTCATCAACTGCCAACTGTTACCATTTGACCACCTGACCTCATATTATATAAAACATCTCTTGCGATCCAATTACTCAGAAAAATTTAACATATCATATTGGAAGTAGCACAGTAACACACAGTACCATAGCACCAAACCCCACCTTGTCATGATAAGGGAACTTAGTAGGTATAAGGACCGTGAGAGCTTTATTGGTGGTAGCGTCGACTAATGGTATGAATTCCCATGAAAATACTTAATACCAAAAGACGAAAATTGAAGCTAACAGCAGTTCCAATCAGGCATCACAATGGACAGTAAGGCCGTGCAGTGAACTAGCTCCAGCAGCGGGCAACCTTCCTAGCCTATTTTCTGTTATACTTTGCAACTCGCTTCTCGCTTCCAAAAAGTTTCATTTCTAGCAAAGAGATTTCATTCTTAAAGGCTCAATGACTACCTACCCTAAATCACCATTCTATACTGATTGATGTAGATTTTGAGTTGGTGCCTTAATTTAATCGTATTTCTTCTGACAACAAGCACTGCTTAATGGTGAGGGACCCCAGCCCATGAATCTAATCAGCATATATGGAACAATTAAATTAATTTAAATGAAAATTAATTAAATAACTAAAAAGAAACATGAATATATAAAATATATATGATTTGCTTGGAAATTTATAAATTAATCTTAATATAAATATATATATTTCCGATTTAAATACAATTTTTATTGTATACATTTCTGATTAAAATTAATTCACAATTTTATTCATTTTGGAATCTGTTTTTCAAGAACATTTGAGAACTAAACCAAAAAATATTGTAGAAGGAACAATGAGTTTAAATCAATTGAAGAAAAAGCTTCATCAGCATCACGATCATCATGATCATCATGAACATCAAACATTAATCCTTAATCTGTATATCATCATTATCAAGTTAGATAGTTAGTTGTTTTTGCTTATTTTTTAATATCAATTATTTTTTTGCTATGTTTTTATAAAATTTTTTCCAATTCAATATCAATTTCAATTATAATAGATTATAATTTTTGCTATTTTCCTTTTGTGTTAAGACAATTTTTTTTTTTTTTTTTTTTTTTCTATTAATAATTGTTATATATTGTAATATTTTATATTATTTCATTTTATGCTAAATTATTTATTGAAATTTTTAATATTGTAATTTTTTATTGATAATCAAAGCATTTGGTTTTTTTCTGTTGTTTTATATATTATTGTAAAATTAGAAGGAGAATCGATAGTAGTCATATAGAGTCATCTAGTTATAGATTATAGTCATAACTATATTGTAAGTAAGTAAGTAAATTTAAACTAGAACTAGAACTAGAAGTAGATGTAGAAGTAGAAGTAGAAGTAATAGTTATAGTGATAAGAGTTAAAATAAGTAAGTGAGTTCTTGATTGAAAGTATGAGAGCAAATAAGCAAATTAACTAAAGAACAATTGTTCAAAATATCATAAAATATGTATTCATTCGTATGTGTACAGGAGAGTAAGTAAGTGAGTGTATAGAGCTCATTAGATGTGGATATGAGCCAAGTATTTTAAGTTTACCTATAGTATAATATTTATTCATTACTCAAATCATTCTTTCGTTTTAGTTTGAAATTTTTCCTTTATTTTCTCTTCGTTTTTTTTTTTTTTAACTGACAAAATGGTAGACAAATACATACATACTCCTATTCTATTGCTATTATACTCTATTTCTATTTATATCCATCACACTTACAAGTTTATGGATCAAATTTTATATTTATAGTATATATTTTACTTTCAACTGCTTTTCATTTAACTTTCAACAAAAGTGAAAATGTGACTTCAGATTCATACTTTGTATGATGATTATGGTTATGATTATGATTAGGAATTAATATATTGTCGTAAAGTCGCGATGTCTATAAAGTACATTGCTATTCAACTGTTTATATTCACCACTTCTTCCAAAGTAAATTGGCAATATCTCTTAAACCAACTTTTTGATTTTAGTGGAATAATAATAATTAGTTTTTATATGAAATAATAAATTTTTATTGAACCATTTGTAGTACATGTGAAAATGCATTCATTATTATTCTCATTAATGCCACCTTCACCTATTATGGAAGTAATAGGTCTAACCAACCGATCCATGCAGAATGAAAGTTTTTTTTTTATCAGAAAACACGACTTCTTGTTGACATACATATATGGCGTGCATCTTTATGTAAATCATTGAAATGTGGATTTTTCTTTACTGTCAGTCTCTTCAAATAATCTTCTAGCACCTAGTGTCATCGAGTATTAAACACCTTCTTTCAAATTATTACCATTGCTTGATTCATTGTGAACATTTTGTTCCAAGCACCTTTTGATTTTGGCCATTTTTATACTCTTCACATAGCGAATAATACATATAAAATTTCAAGACCCTTGGACTATCAGGAGAGGTATCTCCCATGGAAGCCCCCTATTAAAATTCATATTCTTATTAGAGAAATTTTTTTATTTTCTATGATATCGCCTTGAAATTTGGACACAACAAGTTTCTGATTCATATTATTATGAACCATGTAAATTTCAAGATCCTAGGATTAATGGATCGTAAAGCGCCCATAAAAAAAAAACGTTTTCTAATTTAAAACTTTTTGAAATGATTTTTAAAAATAATAGCAAAATTATTATTATTATTTCATTATAATCAACAAGTTAGTTCAAGGGGTATGGCTATTCTGCTTTTGAAGAAGTATTGAACCTTATCATTTGAGCGGCAGTATATATTTCTTATACATATGCGGAAATGGTAAATGTGACTAAGAAGAAATTTGAAATATTGAGCTAAAGTATTGTTAGACAGGTGAATGATCGAAGGCAGAGTTCCTCACTTACTAGAAGAGAAAAGTCTCCATATAAAGTCATGATTCTCATGAGTCTTTTGCGGGATATTGAACAATTTTACTTTTTTTCTGTAAATATTTGCTATGATTGGCTATATGAATAAAGTGTAAACCGCTGATTAGGTGACATTATGTCGTGGACACACCTTAAGCTACTTAACGTTAATAGTTGAAGTCTTATTGCATAATAAGAATCATCCAAATGTATTGGCAACTACAAAGAAAGTCGTGACCTCATCGGCATACATCATTTAATAAAACGAAAGTGTTAACTTACTTATGTTGGACCACATAGTTATTAAATTCACATGTGAAGTCAATACGATACATCCGATCTAAAATAGCTTGTGAGTTTTCGAATTTCAATCAATTTAATTATTGTATAAGCCATAAGTCATATATTGAGAAATGCCTTATTTTGTCGAGATCTACCTGTATATGCATGGTCACAGAAATTTGTAATCTGCCCGGGTTGATTAAGGATTATGGAAGCTTCAAATAGTTAAAGTCAATATTTATTATTGTACAATACAATTTTGTAACGTTAAAAATCAAGCAAATCAATTCATTGTTCAAATGAAATAGATTTTCCTTATGAAATTCATGACAATTGTGCATAAAAGTTAATGAAATCTTCAATCAAACCGAAGAAGTATGTGATCTGTTTAGTTAAATAATTCTAATAATTCTATATTCTATATATATATATATATATATTGTATATTTTTAATATTATTTTATTAACTTGTATTTTAAATAAATCTAGAATTAGTTTACTGTTTGCTTTTCTCATTTTTCAATAGAAATTTGTATTCTTGTTTTAAATGTTAATTTTTTTTTTTTTTTTTTTTTTATAATTTTCACTAGATTCGTTTATAATTTTTGTAACTATTGCTTCTTATTGATTGTAGAATTTCTTTTAAAGTATTTTATTTATTATTGTGTTCTTTGATTTAATGGCTAGACTTTTGCTTATATAACTAATTAAGAGAGTTGGCTTGTATATATTGTATTTAGTATAATATTGCTTTTCAATTGAATATTTTTTATATTAATTATTAACATTTGCATTTTGAATATTTATCGATTTTCTTATTTTTATTGATTGATAATATCTGTAAAAGAAAATTGATATACAAGTAAATTGAATTGAATTATTGCAGACTCCCTTACATTTTGTATTCTTACTTATTATGATTGGAGTTTATGATTGAGTTCATTATATCACATTTAATATGTTATTTATTATCTGCAATTTTCATTATTGAGAAAAGAAAGTTGTTTAAAAAATTTGTTAGAAAATAGAAGATGGCAATGACAGGTTGTTTTCATCAGTGAAATGAAATAAATTGCTCGAAAAAACTGTCAACATAATTTGAGTGATTTAGCATATGAGGTAAAGAGTTGCATATTAGCATGAATAGGCTTTACCTTTGACCCTTTTTCCCTATGTATTTATTGATTAATAACAATGCCATAATTTCAAAATTCAATTCTATTCATCTAACTCTAGGTTGTCTGTTACTGGGCCCATCTTTCTCTCTCTCTCTTTCTCTCTCTCTTTCTCTCTCTCACGAACTCTCTTTTTATATATATTATTAATGAGACCCCAAAGAATAATCTAGATATTACAACTTAAAAACTTTCAACATTGCAGTTTATCTAAATTCAAATGCAGTAGACCCATGTCACAACTTAGAGCCTCTCAAATCCAATTAAAAACTTCAAATAAAAAATACTGTTTAGGCCATTTTTGCGTTAAAAGAAGAAATTGACGGCATGAAAGTTTAAATTAACTAAAGACCGCTATTGATCAATTTTGGCTAGGCAGCGTCCTACATAGGACAAAGAAATATTGGAAGGAGCCTCTGACTTTACTTGCGAAACGAAAGCTGACAAAATGAGAGACGCAAGTCAATTCAACTTAACTCTATCAAAACTAATGGATTTTATTACTGATATTATCGGTCGCGATCTCACTTCATTTAGCAAACTTTCAAGCTAGCGCTGACTTCCTCTAAATAGGATGTTACAGGATATTTCTCTCATATGCCAGCACTCCTAGGCTCCTACCCTACTTGACAAACTTACTAGGTGAATATTTTAGGACATAGCTCTCATTCCAACCTCTGCTGCTCTCTTCTCCTCTCCATCTAATCTTCAAATATGTAAAGCCAATCTGAACTTTTTTTTAAGAATTCTTTTTCATATTCAAACTTCAACATTCAACTACTACATAATTTTTTATTAAATTTTCCGAGACTTTGAGATTATTGAAATGCACAAACATACACAAATGTATGTAGAATATTTAGAGGGGGGAGGTTCGGGTCATAAGTTCAATAAGCTTAATAATTTCTATAAAGACTTTCTTTGTTATATGAAATTCTAAACATTTTAGAATTTACTTGTCAACAAACTTATTGACTTTATAGGTATATTGTAATTAGTATATGAAAACTTACATAAAATTTATTATAATTTTCACTAGGATTACGGAAAATGTGGTATGTTTTTTTTTTTATTTCTTTATGCTATCAAATAACAACAGAATAATAAAATATATTAAATTTAATTTAATTGAAGTTGAAACGATATGATAGAAAAATGCATCATCGTCATAGGAAAAGTTAAATTTGGGAAAATAAGATTGGAGATTGAACATACTTCAATAAATGAGATATCATTCAGTGGGGTGATACAATAGATAAGTGCTATTATTATCCAGTAAATTACTAGCCAGTGGTTGTAATATGTAGAGGGTCTTATACTATTTTCAGGATTTTTTGCCATATCATTCCTAAGGCATTCTGTAGAATGTAGGTCGAGATAAATAAATGGGATATTATCCAATTGTGGTTTAATCTAGACTGAATAACTAATGTTAATAGCAACGGGAGGACTTTCTCTTAAATCATCACTGTGTCTCTAATGTTCACAAATTGATAGAAAGTATCTGTCTGTGTATGTATACTGATGTAAAAAACATAGAATTTTGGAACACAATTATAAAATAAAAAAGGATGAACATGAAATTTAAAAAAAAAAAACGATAAATAATCAAAATGCTTTCATAAAATGATGTAGAAGGTAGTATGCATATATTGTATTGTAGTAAAGTTGTTATTGTTGTTACCTTTGTTTTGGAATATTAAAGCATTGTCTGATTTATGTATAGTATTTACTATTTATATACTTATAGTCTACTTTAAGAATTGTAAATCTTATTTTCTGCTTATTGATTATATAATTTTTATCTATTTTTTTACCTAATTTTATTTAAAAGCATTAATTTTTTTTTTAAATTTATTTCTTATATTAAATATTCGTCACCATTCAACTTCATTTATCATATTGATTTTTACATAGTATGTATTTATTAATAAAAACTTTATAAATATTATTTGCCAGATTCTTTAGAATTATTTTTTTAAAATTTCTTAATATTTAAAATTTTAGTTTATTTCAACCAAAAAAAGTTAACTTGTTGATGCACACAGAAACCAAATTCTTTGATAATTATTAATTAATTTTATATCATTATTTGCTTTTAAATTTTTAGTTTATTTATTACAATACATTTTTTGTTTTAATTACATATTTTATGTTATGTTCTTAATTTTGTCTTATCTTATGTATAATCGATAATGAGTCATTAGATCATTTTGTGATAATAACAATTAATGAATCTTTAGAAAAAGACAAATGTACTTAGCGCAAAGAAAAAGAGATTATCTTCGGCATAGCCGAACTTATACTACTCTGCACGCATCCCCTATAAAACTTGTCTGCCTACGTTCCTGTAATTGAGCATACAAAAATTTTACAATATTGATACATATGTTTGTATTGGATCTCAGCTAACTAGATAACAATCCTAATATTTTGGTTTTTAAATGGCTGGTGAATATGGGTCAGACACGTATCCAAATTTCAGAAAAATCAGCCAAGCGCGGATCGGATCCGGCCATTGAGGGTCCCGTAAATATTGTATATTTTTGTTTTGCTGAATGTTTCAGAGACCATACTTGAATTTACTCCATTTGAATATGAAAGAGATTACCATTAAAGACCTTAGTGCACGTTTGTTTCAATATATGGAACAAATGATCAATTCACACACAGATGATGCAAGTGGTAAAATTTTTAAAACAATAAAGTGTTGCATACTTTTAGGGTAACACACTCAAACCACATTTCTTATGTGGGGACCCCTTTAAATTTTTAACTTCATTTCAATTTTATTATGTGCTGCAGATATAACAATAGAAATACACATTCTGTGAAAATATCAACTCTTTACCCATTACGGTTTATGAGATACAGCCGGAGGCGGACGGAAGGCCGGACAACAGCAGCTTAGTAATAAAGTTTCGTTAGCACCCTTTGGGTACAGAACCCTAAAACCAATAATAAAAACATGAATTTGAATTTGGGTTTGTATGGAAAATACCACTCCTAGTGGTCTGACTGTATCCGACAAATGTTCAGCGTCTGGTATAAAAGAAAACTTCATTTCTCTAACTCAAAAACTGAGCGGCTATTTTGTGTACATACTGACGGACAGAATGACATGGATTAATCAACTCGTCGTACTGATCAGGATTCTATAAACTTTATGGGGTCTCTTTTAATACTATTCACTGCGTGCAGAGTATAATTAATATATTGCATTTAGTACAGTTATAGGGATTTTTCTTAAGATTCTTTGACTATAGAAACGTTATGACAATCACTCAGAAAAAAAAACTATCAATTTTGATTGGATTGGCCTTTATACTTGTATTTTACCATAGTTAGCCTAATGATCAGCAATTAATCAATAGAGAAATATTTGATAGTAAATGTGCAACAAACAAATGGACAAAAGAAAGTATAACAAACCATTTAGAGACCGTTAATATAGTAGTAGTAAGAAAATTTGAATGAAAAAATATTCTATAGGTTGCATTAACTTCTTGAATAAACATAAGAATTGCAAAGAGGAATCGTTATTTGTTTCTTATCTGATTCGGAGTATTTGAAATAAACTTTGAACTTTTTAGATTAAAAGCAAATTCATTCAACCGGTTCTCAAAATGAAAATGGTTGCTGGATGCACATTGTATCCAAAATTAGAAGAGTTGGTGATTCTTGTCCTACATAGTCTTGTCCTTGCGGGACGTAGACCCGATTACCACAGGAAGGATAAAAAATTGTGCTTTGGATTAGTTCTTTAATCCTAAAATTCATATGAAATGGCATAAATACATGTGATTGTTTCTTTAGATCTATAGTAGGGATTCCATTCTATATCCATTGATAAAAAGTTTGTGTTTGCTTAAAAATTCTTCATATATATATATATATATATTTTTTATTTTTTTGTTATTGAAAATTGTTATTGCATGCTGCTAAAGTGTTTGACTTGGTTTTCTATAGCTTAAAGTTACAACAGAAATTTGTTTCGATCCAATGTCCATAAGCTTGACTAAAATTTAACCAAAATATGTACTAACATTGCGAAGATCAGAAGATTAAATGATAGAAAAAAAAAAAAAAAATATTGTGTACATTAAAATTTAATTCTTCTTTGAACTCCTCTCTCTCTCTCTCACACACACGCTCTCTCACGATCTATCTCTCTCTCTTTCTCCCTCTCTCCCTCTCTCTCCTTCTGTATATATTTTTCTCATTTTTCTAACTGAGAGCCTTTTTCATTTTGGAATCACCAAATTTTTTGCATTAGATCGTTTCCTTGTTTTATCTCTGATTTGGTTATTCTTTAAGTGTTGGGTTTTTATTTCATTTAAATTTTTCATGTATTGTGTGTTCTTTTTTGGTTTTCAACTTAGAATATTTTAGAATGGATAAAATGCAGCTATGCTGGAAGTACTAGTAAAATTTAGTATCACAGTATTTTATATAAGGTCAAATTTTTATTTTTACTTCTTGTCTTTTTTTTTTTTTTTTTTTGTGTTGTTTTGCTATTGTTTATTATTAAATTAAATGTTTTCAAATAGAATATATTTATTATTTGTATTGTTTTTTAAATATATTTATCCATGCAGTACAATTTGTATGACTAAGTATTTATTTATATATATATATATATATATATATTGTATATATATGAGTATATATGTATGTAGTTATATTTTGTATGTATATAAGTACAATATTTCCTTTTCTTAATATTTATTTTATGTGTGAGTGTGTACGAGTCGTTTGAAAAAAAATTATATATCATTAGTACAGAATATTTACTTGTACTTCAACTTTAGTCTAATTTTAGAATATTTTAATGTTTTTCTTTTATTATAAATAGCCACCTAAATACAAAAATTTTCCATATAACTTTCCCAATTGGTGTCAATACCATGGTTGAAAATTACATTACAGGAGAATAAATCCCCGTAGATTGCTATATTGACAAGATGGGAGGGGCTCAGTAGATATAGTGATCCAGAGAGTCTCTCAAGCCGGTAAGATCTATGGTGACTATCGAAGCCAAAACTAATCAGTATCGGTATTTGAAGAAGAAGTTTTATCAGTCCATCTGTATTTCTGTTTTCATAGAATTTAGAGTCACGCTATCTTCATGCTAATTGTTATACACTGAATATTAAATATGTCTTATGTCTCTAATCGGGTTGATCCCAGGGTACTTGAATGGTTCATTTTGGTAGAGCAGATATACCATGATTGCTTAACTGATATTTCAATCAAAAAAGAAAAACTGTTGTCACCAAAACTCGAAAAGAAATATCTACCATTGTTTAGAAAATAACAAAACTAGGGTCACTAAAACCACTGTAACTTGTAAGCGAATTCTCAGAATGTCATGAAATTCACGTCACGTATCAATTGAAGGTTAGTATTTTTCAGAAATTATATGGGTTTGTCAACAGTATTGTCAGATATGTGTCATTTCGAGAACTTATTAAGTGGTGATGATGGTAAACATTCAATTGCCAACGAACGAATTGTGTCCAATTTTTTTGTTAGTTTTTTTTTTTTTTTTTTTTAATGTAACAACAACAAAACGCTCGCAAACATTTGACAATGACAAGCAATTTATCATATTTATCACATTTAATCATATGATAATCCCATATAAGTATGTAAGTGCATAAGGTTATTTTACCAACATGTATACATGTTCAGTGGGGAGCAAAATGGTTCGGATGTTTTGCATTTTTAGGGTAAATCTATTAAAATGAGTAAATGGAATGTTTGACAAATGTTTTTCATTTTATTAAAAAAAAATATTAATCTTCAGCAAAAATGTTGACAAAAAACAAAATTCATCTCATTCGAACAATTAAGCACACGTTTGGTTTTGCATGATTGTGTATAAACATTGTTCCGTTATAAGTCCCGTTATTTTTTTTTTATTTGTTATTTTTTTTTTTTTTTTTTTTTTTTTTTTTTGTTACTATTTCATTTGCCTTAATAGATTTCAAATTTAATACACAATAATGCATTTCGCTAATCAATTATCATAAGGAAAATCCTTGAAAATATTGTTGTAAATTTATTACAAAAGTGTTTTTCTGCGCGACAAAATTTAAGCAAATCAACAAAAAATGCCAAATATTTAAAAAAAAACGCCGAAAAGTGATGCGTGGCAAGAATCCTACTGGCCAAGCAAGACTTATTTCTGAGGGGGATGCTTCATGACAAGGGCATTCGGCCAACAAAAAATGCTGCAAGTGCTTTTTATCAAGTAGCTCAGTGCATGGACAGCTAGACGTGCACAGAAGAGAGTGAGCTTAGTCGTTAGGGTAAAAAAAACTATCTCTGGGAGATAAAAATGTACGACAACACTTGGAGTTCTGCAAGCTGCTTTTCCAGTCAAATGGTAAGGAATACTACTGCTATCGACCACACGAATGTTCCAAAAGAATCAGCTGAAGGAGACTGAGAAACACGGCGTTGGAGACATAATGGTTTGCAGCTGTTTTACTTGGTAGCCTATGGGTCCTTCAAAGAAAATTGAAGGCATCATAAAGCGGGAGCAATATTTAAGTATTCTCCAAACCAACCTTCCTGATTTAATTGATAAGTGAGCATATCCAGTTCAAGAAATCATTTTCCTGCAAGATGGAGTTCGGAAGCACACTGCAAAGGCGGTTAAAGATTGGCTTCAAAGTCATAATTTCCAAGTAATACACAGAGTCCATATTTAAATCCCATAGAAAATTTCTGAGCTTTTTTAAAACGGAGTGCTGGATTCTTATGAAAATCCGGCAAGAAATTAAACTGATCATCATGAAAGACTGGAAAGAGCCACAAAACGATCAAAAGGCTAATGGAAAGCATGCCTAGAAGAGTTAAAAGTGTCATAAAGAATAAAACAATTTGAACAAAGTATTAGCTAAAAAATTAAAAACAATTAGGCTGTCAATCCAAAGGCAAAATTAAACGTGTGCATAGTTTGTCGAATGAGATTAGATTTTTTATATTTTGTCAACATTTTTGCTAAGGATTAATATTTTTTTTTTTTTTTTTTTTTTGAATAAATGAAATATTATTGATACACATATTAAATAAATAAATAAAAAACATTTGTCAAATATACTTCATTTTACTCATTTTAATGTATTTACTTTAAAAGTGCAAAACATCCGAATCATTTTGCTCCCCACTGTATGTTATGTAAATACTATGTGACTGATTAAAGTTCTGCTCATTATTCGAAGTTCTTGTTAATTTAAATGGCTATTTATACCGCCTTCTTATTTTACTTACATACATACATGTATGTATAAGTGTGTATGAGTGTGTGTGTGTATATATATATATATATATATATATATATATATATATATATATTATTGTTATTTATCCTTCGTTTTAAATACAATAAATTTTATTTTAAATATAACAAAGTCTAATGTCTTATTTCGTTTAAATATTTTCCATTTTACTCATATCTCATTTTATATTATTAAGATTAGTATTATTATTTTTTAATTAATTTATTTATTTTAATTTGAAATTTGAAAATTGCTACACTAAAAGTTCATTATCATCATCATCATCATCATCATCATCATCATTGAATTGCTTATTGTATTTAAGTGTTTTTTTTTTTTTATTATTTAATTTATTTAACTAATCTCAATATGTGTGTTGTTTGCATTCGTAACCTTTAGAGACTTTGAGACCCTTAAGAAAAGTCATCATCATCATCATCATCAGCATCAATTGTTAAGTATTTTTCTGATAATTAATTATAATTATAATTATGTTTTAGCTTTTATAACTTTTATATGTTGCTGTTGTTGTTCTCATTTAACTTTATTATTTTTTTAATAAACTTTATTTTATTTTTAAATATTTCTTTATCTAATTCTAATGATTCGTTAAATTTTTGTCATCACTTTGCATTTATTTAAGTAAGTATTTTTTTTTTTTACTTAGAAACTAAGCATATATGTAAAAGTATATGTAAGTAAATGTATGTGATAGTGTATGAATATGTGTGCTTGTGTGTGTGTGTGTGTGTGTGTGTGTGAGCATTTTAAAAAGTTGTTAATCTTGTAAGTAGTATGTTTTTCTATATATACGTATATATATATATGTAAACTCTCTATTCACTTTATTTATTTTTTAATATTAAAAAAAAAAAATCTCTAACTTACTTAAAAATATTTTTTAATTTGCTTTTAAATATTTTTTTTTTTTTATTTTTTTTTTTATAAGTAAAACTTTTATTTTGTTTGCAAAAAAAAAAAAATCTTTCTGTATAACTTTTCTTATAATTTTTTCGTATATTTCGTATATTTTCTTTTCTTAAATTTTCTTTAATTATTTTTTTTTTTTTGTTACTTTTTATCTAAAATTTCTCATCATTTTCTGTAAGTGGAATATTTTATTTAATTTTTAAATATTTTTCTTAATAAACACACATATGTTTATATGTATATATAAATATTTATATATTTTTTGTTTTTATAAACTTTATTTAATATTTATTTATTTTTTCTTTTAATTATTAATTTCCATTTAATAAGATTATTTTAATTTAATTTATTTACTTGCTTTTCTTTTCTAAATAAAAAAAAAAAAAAACTTTTCTTTATTTGATATTCTAAAGATTATGTATGTTTTTTTTTTTACATATTTTTGGACTACTTGGGATTATAAATTTTGTGTTAATCAAATATTTTATTGTAGTCTTTTTTTTTTTTTTTTTGTTTTGTTTGCTTTTTATTGGAAACTAACTCAGACTATTTCTAGGAAAAATATTTGTATTTATTTATATATATATATATATGTTTATGTATAATATATATAAATTACTAAGATACTCGTACTGTTGTATATAGATAGATAAGGTAGATAGATAGATAGTTAGATAGATAGTTGGATAGATATTTGTAAATATAATAAAATATTTTTTTTTTTTTTTATTATCTGAAAATGTTTACGTATTGTTTGTTGGATGTAAGTATTTGTAAGTTTATGTCAATGTTAGTCAGTAAGTAAGTCATCATCAGTTTGTTGGAAATTGGATAGATAAAATTTATTAAAAATCAAATTCGAAATAAATAAAAAAGAAAGGAAAATTAACAGAAGAAAGGAATGGAAAAGAAATGAAACTCACAATGTAAATGTTGAGAATCACATATATGATAAGTTGATTTAATCAGTTTAAATAGTTCAGAATTTACCAGAATCAATTAGCTTATTATAAGGTATAGTGCTAAGTATCTTAAGCTGAAGAACTATATGTAATTTTGTAATATACTTGTAAGCGTACTATAATTTATTTACAAGCAGTTACAAGAACACATTGTAATTTTATTAGCTTCCTATGATTTAAGAAACCCGCTCTACGCAGCTCTGCTCTATTGCGACTCCTTTTGAGTTAATGCAGATATAGCCACTAAGGCCTAGTGACTGAGACTTTGGGCTGAGCCACAAGTTCTGCCAAAATACCTTCTGCTGAATCTACCGATGTTATTAGAACCTCATATTTTGTTTATTTTCGTATTATGCACAAACTCTAGTGCTATTCCTTAATATTTCATACATTTAAATATTATTTTAGTAAGGATATGGAAAATTATTTTCTGCATATCATACTGTATCAATTACCATATAAGTATGTATGTATGTATATATAAGTAGTACAGTTCAATAACAGCCCACAAACTTGTTGAACTTGAACTGGATATGGTTATTCAATGGTAATAGTACTTACTATGTATTATGGATCTGTATATAGTAAAAATAAAATTAACTTTTGTACCCAAACCTTTCACCATGCAATGACCATCATCTCTTCGTGCATTCCATTCTTCTCTCCTGGACTATTCCTCTAAACTGGAGTTTGATCTAAAAATCTTCTTATTGTTTATCGAAATCATGATGTCAAAGTTTTAGCTTCTTGGGATCATTTCATTTTTCTTTCAAAAGTAAAGTTAGAAAGTCTTATAAAGTACACATAACTAATTTGCCCCAAGATCCAATACCAATAATTCTGTATGTTACTGTTATACTTATCCTAAATAGAATCCTTATCTGTGTACTATTTAAATTTTACAAGTTGCAAAAGTGTTTCAGAAGAAAACAATGAAAAATATCTATCATCACTTGAATTACATGTTTGTTAGTTGAGTTCACTATAGATAGAAATCTTCATATGTGGTATAATATAATATTGGAAGTATCATCACTTGAATTCTATTTTTATTCATATTTATAAGTAAACCCTTAGTTTTTGAGATAAAGAGTTGAAATTATATTAATGAACAGTTGTGAAAAATATGTTTTCAAAATAAGTCAATATTTATCGGTTTGTTCTTTCTCATCAATGACATCAAGTCAATATTAACAAGAAATACGACTAAGCGAATGAATTTTGAAAGAAGTATAATAGTATGTATTATTAAATAAATCGGTTATATTAAAGTTCTTGTATTGAGAATTTAGAATAATTCTTATATTTGGTAAGTTTGAACTCACAATATAAGGAAAAAGTCAAGTTACTATTGATAAGATCAGATCAGATCAATACACATATGTACATAAGTATATATGTATGTACTTATGTATATATTAAGCAATATAGTAGATAGATAACTGTAAACATTAGCATTATTTTTTTGTATTTTCTGGTATTTTTGTCTTTGATAAGCATAACTTTTTTTTGGTTTCAGGAATAGAAACTAATTATATATTGACACAATTGATCTGATCTTTTCTGTTATTAACTTAGAATCCTGAAACCTGAACATGTTTTATTTAGTTTATATAGTATATGTATGTAACATATGTATGTAATTTTTTTATAGAAATTTTTTCAAAATTGGCAAAAACTGAAAATAAAAAAAAAATATATATATATATAAATATATTTAAAGAAATTAATAAAATATTATTATATAAATTGTAGATATATGGATCTATGTGTGTAGGAGTGTGTATTTGTGTATGTATATAAGAGTGTGCATGAGTGTATGTATATGTGATTTAATTATTCTGTTTCAGCAGACTCTGCTTAATTTTCTACTACTTTCTAATTTCAATTTATATTTTTTATTAATTTTTCAATTTATTTTCAAAATCCAATTGTCCTTTGTATCTATGTATATGTATGTTTGTGTGTATGTATTTGTAGTATATCATAATTTTGTGCATGTATATGTATGTGTTTGCGAGTGCATATGTAAATGTAAATTCCCCAATTCTGCCCTTCCCAAATTCAAAAGTTTTCTCTTTTAACTGAAAAACTTATTTTTTTGTTTTTTGAATGATAAAAAAATTTCATTGTTCATTGACTTTATTTGTTTTAATAAATCTTCTTTCGTTCTTTGTTTCTTTCTTCATTTTTATATTCTTCTTTCATTATTAATTAATTACTAAATTAAATATTAATTAATTTTTTAATCATAAACATTTTCTTTCTCTTTTTTCTAGTTTAACATAATCAAAAAAAAATAATAATAAAACAAAGAACAATAAATATAATAATAAAACAGAAAACATGGAAAAAAAAATAAAAAAATTTATTACAATTAATTAACTAAATGAATTAATTATTATTATAGAAATGTAATTTTTTGAAAAATTTTATGAATTATTTACAAAAAATAGTACACCAGTTTTGAGTAACGTTTTGTAGTTATTTTTTATATCTTTCACCTTTAATGGACTCCATAGAGCCTTCAATACTTTATAATTATGTTGTTGGTAATCGGAGACGCCACCCCATGTCCAGTTTGTCTTACAATTGTAATACTACCGATTTATAATTCTTGTTGCCCCTTTACTAGAGAGAAGACAGGCTAAACTTGGGAGAAACCCTGATATAATGTGCCACAGTGGCGCGTTGAGGAGCTTCAATCATTCCCCAATTTAGGGAAAACTTAAATAATATATGCATCAATATTAACGATCTACCAATATGCACATATCCAGGAATCCACTCTAAAATTCCAATAAGTTTCAGTAAAATTTTCATTGACTTAAAATTGATAGAAATATTTCAAATATCATAACTTAACTTCCTAAGAATCAGGGAACATGAAACGTTGGTCAAGTTGGTGATTGCTTTTCAGTTGGCGGATATACCCACTAGAACAGGAGTGTCCAACTTTTTTGTTGACCTTGGCTACATTACGAGAAGTCATGGTGTTTAAGGGCCGCAAGTATAACAGTAAAAAAAAGGAAAATTGATCGGTAGTGAAAAGTAAGTCTATATTGCCAGTGAAACTGGGGGCATTTGGGCCACGAATTGGAAAGGCCTGCACTAAAGTTCAGAAGGCCTATGGCAAAATAATTTGACTCTACTTAATGCCTTCTGCTAAAACTAAATTTACTAACTATATAAAGATCCAAGTACATGCATGGAATCATCATATCAATGTTAGAGTGCATTGCAGAATCCCACAACTGAATTCCATTGCTTGTCGAAATAGGTTTCATTATTGTTTTTGTTGTGTAATATTGAGTGCTGCCACCTTTTTGGCTTATGACTTCGAAAATCCTGTCTTTCATGGAGGAGTACAGAGTGTCTACGTAATCCAATGTAATCTGGTTTCAAGGGAGTTTAATTGCTGCCTTTAACAACTACTTATCCTCATATTGTCTTTCTACTTCATATACCTTGCGAGACAAATTGCCCTACACATTTTCAATTGTGTTTAGGTCTATAGAGTACGGTGGCTTCATTTTGAATGGAAATGTAAGATTTTACGACTCGAGCATTGTAAACAAGCACATTATCCTGTTGAAAAACCCATGGTTCAAAAGTTATTTATCTATAGAACAACAGGTTCCAATAATTATTCGAAACAAATGCAATTCATACTCTGCTGAATAAAAATTAAATTCATCATTCCGGAAAATATAATCGCTCTCCATACCATGATTCCGCCCTGAAGACTTAAATAAACTTATTGTAAATTGTGAACATAATATTGGGATCCATCATGGTCGTCTAAGTCCCCATTGATTGAAGCAAGTATCAGTTTGAACAGACCACGTCTCGTTTCTGCTTGAGAAAGACATTCAAAGGCGATTTTTTTTTATTTTTTCAAACATTCAAGATGCTTAGCATTCGAAATGATACATTGCACAATGAAAAGGCTTGCGTTTATTCCGGCTAAATCTTTTATTTTAGCTGCAAATTGTGGGCAATTAGAAGCCATTCTTAAAAATTTTCCGATCTTCTCGAAAACTTAAAGCTTTACAACAAATTCAGAGTAGATTTTTTTCAAAGCATGTTTGAGTTCTGATAAGCAACATTTATTGGACAATTGTCAATTAAGTTAAATAGATTGTTATGTTTCAAAAAAATGTTGCTGGGTCTAAGCAATGACTGGGAGTGTATAGCAAGCTTTGCTGAAAGGCAGATTTAGAATACTTCTAATAGGTATTCAAGGAATTAAGTAGTATCTTAGTATTGATGACAATTCGCATATTACCTGAAAGGTGTACTACATTGCCTGCCCAACACTGGTTTTTTTTTTTTTTTAACAAATGTGTACAAATTTTGTATGTTAAAAAAAAAAAAAAAATCAATTCATAAATTTTAAAATAAATTTCTTGTTTGTTTGCATTCAAACAGTTCATTTATAAATAAATAAATAAATAATTATAGAAAAATAAAATAAATTAATTAAATGAAAATAATAATAATAAAAATAAACCCCTTACTAAGAGGACGGCGGTAATTTGTATTGTTTCATTTTGTTTTTGTTTGTTTAATGGAAACTAGCATTTTGATCCTAAAAATTAAGCATTTATAACACTATGAGAACAAAAGCCTAAAGACATCATTTAAAATTAAATTAATAAACTCTTAAGATTAGTAAAAAAAATTACAAAAAAAAAAACAATAAAATCAATAGAAAAAACTTGTCTATATCCAATAAATTTATATGATTCAATATTACAAAGACTATGAAATGAATGAATAGACTGGACAAGTCTCTCACGAGATTATTTTTCCACTCCCCGGCAAATACTTTGCAACCACAATTTTACACAATTAATTTCTTCGTCCAATTTATGCATTTCATAGCCTTTGGATTATACAAAGTATTGTATATTGTATGTATGTCTTGTACATAATATATAGACGTCTGAATATAGTATGTAAGTTATGTTGTAGATGTTGTTGTTGTTGGTGTTTTTTTTTTTTTTTTTTTTTTTTTTTTTTTTAAGAACCAAAAAGGATAATTGTTTTTCAATCCCGGTGTTTTGAGTTTTTTTCTTTTTTTCTTTTTCCACCCCATTCCCTTCCTGTACTTTTCAACA
>JBANCV010000131.1:0-28215 GCA_037040105.1 Amiota albilabris | reverse complement strand
AAAAAAAAGTGTGGGGTTGGGGGGTGTTTTTGGAAGAAAAAGGGGGAAGTTTGAAGGGGGGTTTGAGGTGTTTTTTGGGGGTTTTTTTTTTTGGGGTTTTTTTTTTTTTTTTTTTTTTTTTTTTTTTTTAATAAATAAACAGTATAATTGCTTTTCAATCTCGATGTTTTGAATTTGTTCATTTTTGCATTTCTTAATCCAATTTAATTTCTGTAATTTTCAATAAAAAAAAAATAAATAAATAAGTATTGTAATAATAATTTCATTCAATTATGATTTTGTTGTTGTTCTTGTTTGTTTAATTAAATACTAATTAATTGTAAGTATTTATGAGAAGATTATTAGATATGCATAAACATACATATGTGTGTATGTACTTTATGAATTATGAGTAGAATAGTACAATATAATACAAAACTTCAGAGCATTTAGAGTTCCAGAGTTCTCAGTGCAACTCACATAATGAACAATTGTTCATGACTACATTTGGATTTAACTTTTCAATGCAATACAATTACCTACAAAGCGCGTTATTTCAATTAACCTAACTTTTTTTGTTTCTGAACCAATTGTGTTGAAATAAACGCTATATGTTACAGGAAGTTTACTACAATACATCAGTGTACAATGCATTTAAATCGATTAAGCCGTTTCTGAGATTTGAGTGTATATATGTATATTGTCCGTCCATATAAGAAAATATTTATTTCCTTTTTTTTTTGTTAAATTTTTGGAATAATCGAATTCAAATTCCATATTGAAAAATATTTCTGTCTTGATTCCACCACTATTAAATGAGTGAAATAAAGCAACCAAAGACAGGCCCGGCAGATAATATGAATATGGTGGGTAGTTATATTATTTACCCACACGGTAAATATTTTCCAAAAAAAAAATATTTATTGATCATATTTATTCATTTCAAATTATGTAGTGTTTACTCTGAGTTAAGACAATTTTTTTTTACGATCTCTCTCTAGACAGAGATATTGACAGTTCGATAACAGCCAAGACATCAGGATTTTGTGACTTTATGGCGTTTCTTTTTTTCTGACAATGATAATTGACGGTCTTATAATATTCTCAGCTATGTGTGATCTAAAACCACGAAAAGATTAAAGCAGTAATTGACATTCTGAGCGGATCTCGTAATACAAAGTTTGACGTTAAGAAAATGTTGAAGCGGTTAATGAACTAGAACTTGACGTGCCAGAAATTCAGAATTGATTTAGGCGGTGATTGTTCTCATTTTAAAACACGAGAAGACTTTTTAGAAAGCAGTATTTTGAAGTTTTTGACCAATTATCAGAATCTCTTTTTTTTTTTTTATGTAAAACGATTCCCTTTGGGAGATAGCCAAGATGTCGATAGAAAGAAAGAATACTGATCGATAAGCAAATATTCATGGATTTATTGAAGAGGCAGAACAAAAAGGTTAATTCATTGAAAGTATATATATTTGACTTTCGAAAAAAAATATAAATAGTGTGCAAATCTCATCGCAGAATTTTGTGTGGTTTCAAATGAAGGAAGTTTTTCCGAACTTTGGCGACTTAAGAAGTATTTAAGGGCAACTACGTTGCAAAAATGTTTATCGAGATAAATGTGAAAAATTGGATTCACATTTATTAGCTTATCAATTTCTAACAAAAAACTCGAAAAGGAGTGAAGTTTTCGCTTTAAGCAAGTAATAATTATAATAAAACAAATATGTTCTTATATAAAAAAAAAACTTGTGGCTCAATTTTATGACCCCCACACGGGCTGACCACGAACTGCCGGGCCTGACCATAGAATTGGGAAATGACCAAGCATGAAGAAGGACAATATTTAGTACAATATCTAACAACAATGAGTAAATGTTGGTCACTTTAACAAATTTTGATTCGTAGGAAACAAATGACGCAATATAAACTTATTTAAAAAAAAAAAAAAGAAAATACCAGATATTCCTTAGGTCATAAATAGAAGATTTGCAAAAGTGATTTTAGTGAAAAATACATTGGAAGAGATAATAAAATATAAATCCCAGAGCTACCTGAATTTATTCAGTTAAACACCTTTTGTTCAACATGATCAAAACAATTTTTTTTTTTTTTTTTTTGCAATTTTCATCAAAAAGTGATTGTTTTTTATATCAGTACATTTTGTCAGCATGGATGGATACTGGAAATATTATTCCATTTATGCTGCACAACAGCTCCAAAGTTTATTTAGAATTCTGGAATCCACACTTTCTCCAATAGCCCCTGATTTGCGCTCAGATAGGCCCAGATTGCTGGGTCATCATCTGGCTGGAGAATCTCTTCACGCTTGAGATTCGGAATTGCATGCACAAAGTGTAGATGGGCTTTCTTTTTTCTGAGACCCTATTTGCTGTGTGTTATAGGAATACAACTCTTTCGAAAGTAAAATGTCATTTTATCTTTGAGTGTAATTTGAGAACCTCCTGGGAACATTTAACTAACTATGAACTAAGGAATACTTGGGATTTTTTTTTTTTCATAATTCTATTGAGTCATTTGCCTCCTACAAACCGAAATGTGCAAAAGTGACCAACATTTATTTATTTTTGATCGCTAGTGTATGTCGTCACCTTCTAAGAATGTCAACTGTCCAGTGATCTTGAGAAGTATGTTCTATACATGTTAGTACTTATATCTGTTTTATTTAACAAATATATGGAAGACATCTGTCCTTTTATTAGATTCGTCTAAATTTAGATTTGGTTTCCTAAAAAGTATGACAATGGCGAACCATAATGCCCCAAATGGGCTAAAGTGAGTTGGTTTCATTAGCGCCGTTCACTTTCAGCTACTTTTTAATACGAAAATTTGAATATTTTCAAATTGTATGGAAAACTATTTCCGCCTAAAAACTAATAGTACATCTAAGATTTCTTTTTAATTGGCGTACACACCCTTTAAAGACTAGTAGGCTTATATGTGTTGGTAAATTTTACCGATTGGACCAATTTACAATACATATCTATATGTACTATTTCTTTTCAAATAAAACACTCATCGGTGTAACAATCGGTTACTCATCCGATTACTAGCCATGCGCTATGTATTGCTTAATTTTTGTAATCGCAAAACATGAGCTTGGTAGCATAGCACATCACATCAAAGTTTTTGCGAGAATTGCTATGACAACTGTGCGCAGTGGATATTCGGGCACACATTTCTAGTATAGGGAATCCCTACAATTTTCCAACTTTATTTTATTTTTATTATTTGTCAGGCTCTGTGAATATATTAACTGCCTACCTATTACGGTTCATGATATAGAGCCTTCGGATAGACGAATAAATGAACGGACACCCTTTGGTTACGGAACCCCATAAAATGAGGGAATTCAGGTTTCTAATTCTGAACTTGATTGATTTGTATCTTGTTATAATAGTACACAGTACGCTCTTTGATTCCGTTAATCTTTGAATTTTTTTAATGTTAAACTCTTCTGTTAAAATTTGTAATAATGCTCTGCTAGGGAAGCACCCTATGTAACTTGATTTCCTAGTTAAATTGATTTCACTTGCTTATTAATTGATGAACAAATCGGAAGCAAGCTAATTTTTCACTTTCTCATATTACTAAATGATCAGCAATGAGTTTTAGGCGCTTATTACAACCGGAAAAGATTAGACAGACATTGTTTTCCTCCTTTCCTTTACTTTCCTTTACTTCACTTCCCTTCTTTTCGGTTTTAAAGAATCTTGCCTGGGGTTATTTCTTGGAAATCTTTACAAATTCTATTCTTGTATGAACTCTGAATGTTTCTTATAAGATTATAAAGACTCTACTTATAACTCACAACTCTCATATAAAAGAATTGGATTTGTAATTTTTTCATATGCATATCTAGTTATTTTTTTTTTTTTTTTTTTTGAATCGATCGATGATAATAAGTAATTGTGTATTTTTGCAAAACTCTAATTGTGAATTTTGAAGGCTCTTTTGTAATGTATTATATATGGTATATAGTATTCATATACATATGTAGTATGTATGGTATAAGTAGTATATAATATAATAAGTATAGAAATAAAATAACGAAAATAGAAAAAAAAAAAAAAAAAAAATATTAAAAATAGGAGGGTTTCTGATTTAAGTTGTTATAGTTATTGTAGTTGTATTTGTAGTAGAAGTACATATTTGTTGTTGTTGTTGTTGTTGTTGTTGTTGTTGTTCTTATTATAATTATATTGTTTTTTTTTTGGTAAATTAAAGAAAAAAAAAAAGAGTAAAGAGGAAAAAAATACATCTCTAACAAAAAAAAAAAAACGCCATAATACTTCTTTACTCAGTTCCAGCATATAAACTACACACTATTCTAGAAATATTCTAGAGCGTTTTTCAATCAATAAATGTTCATAAGCAATATCAATATTATTATCTTTGTTATCATCATTATTATGTTTTGTATTGTTTTTATAGAATTTTATTATGAAATAAAGATGATATTGCTTAAGCAAAAAAAATTGTTTATAAAAACATAGAAATTTATAGAGAAATTTAACCGATTCATCGTCATCACTATCATGATCAACATCATCATCATCATCATCATCATCATCATCATCATCATCGTCATCAACATCATCATCATCATCATCAATATTATTAGTAGCAACATTGTTATGGTTATTGTTATATAATTTCTTTAACAATTTCATTGTATTGTTTGGAAATTTCGAAATTGATTTCGATTCTATTAAGATTTTGCTTAATATATAACTATTAATATTATTATCATTAACATCAATATCACCAACATCATTATCATAATCATCATCATGATCATGGTTAACATGATTATCATCATCATCATCATCATCATCAGTAGCAGAAATTGAAAAAATCATAGAAGCAGCAGCAACATAAATTATAATGATAATCATATTAGACCACAAAAAAATTTTTTGTTCTTGTTGATGGCTTAATTTATAATCGTTATTCAATTGATAATTTTTATCAATATTATTATTATTATGAATATTATTTATATGTAATAAAATTTTTATTTCTTTTTGTTGTTCTTGTTCTTGTTGTTGTTGTTGTTGTTCTTGTTGTTGTTGTTGTTCTTGTTGTTGTTGTTGTTGTTGTTGTATTAAATTATTAATTTTCATTGTTGAATGCAGTCATTCTGGAAGCGCAAATTCATCTTGTTCAAGTGGTTTTTTAAGCCAATTACCCAAATCTTCACGCCTGAAGGCAGCAAACAATTCATTTTTGGCAATCTATATATAAAATTACAATATTAATAGTATGTGTATTGTATTTGTATGTGTATGTACATATATTGTATATGTATGATATAGTTATAAGTATATATGTATGGGATGTAGGTATGTATATGTAAGACTTTTGACTAACCTGATAATCTTTAACACGTGATTTTGTTTTGCCATAATCGGCATTAATTTTACGATTTGTTATACCTGGTAGATTTTTCATCAAATAACCATATTTAAGGAAGTATGCTTGTTTTGTGATACGTGACACTTGGCCACAGACCGTGCGACCCGTCAATGAATTAACAACTTCAACTTCAGAATCACCAATTGTCCAATTTATACCGAAATTTGGTGCTTTAGCTTGATTACGTGGCTCTGCTGATGTAACTAAAGCCAAACGTGGTTTATTCAAATGATAAGGTGGCGGTAGACCTTGTATTGATTTCTCAATTCTTCCACAAACCGCACGATACATATGCTCCGGATGTAATAGACTACCCAAGACAATGGAATGCAGGTAGATTGGTTCGATAATGGATGCCAACAGCGAACCTTGTATACCAACAATGTTCCAACGTGCAATTTTATCTGAACATGACATTGTCAATAGACGTTGTCCCTATAGAAACAAATGATATATTTAGTAGTAGTATTATACATTAGATATGATGATTGTATATGGATTAAGAAAGATTATGATATAATAATGATAATGATGGTTGGTTGGAGGTCGATGATGAAGCAAAGTTAATTCGTTAGTTAGTTAGTTAGTTAGTTCTAACACTACTCACCTGCAATACACCATCCCATGTTTGTATGCCATCACTACTTTTTACTGGTATAGTTCCTTCACCAGATTCGATCTTTGTACGCAATTGACCGCGTGCCTTTCTGTCAATTTCAAGTCAAGGCAAACCAAGGCATTCATTCAATCATTCATTCATTTGTTTGTTCGTTCGTTCGTTCAGTCATCAATATCAACGAAGGAACGAACGCAATTGGAGCAAATTAATACCGGATGAGTTCAGATCATATCATATCACAGATCACAGATCACGTTCGTTTGATTGATTGATCGTTTGATTGATTGACCGACCCGAGATCGGAGACCGGAGAGCGAAACACAAAGCAAACGTCGAAAGTAAATATAGAAAAGAAATACATAAGAAATCAAGGCAAAACCGAACATAACACGAAATGGTGGAAGAGGGGGGACAAACACAATTTATTTTTTTCTTTTACTTTTACTTTTTTTTTTTTTCTTTTTTTTTTTTTTTTTTTTTTTTTTTTTGAAAAAGCATTTTGAATAGAGGCCAATCCCATACATTTTTTATTTGTTCAAATACTTAGTAAAAGAATCGAGTGTTTGAGGCATTTTGCAATCACATCAAATGCACAAAATATTAATTCAAGAAAAGGTTATTGTCATTTTGATGTTATGCAACACTACACTCATTCAACACTTGCATCTCATTTCATTCGTTGCAGTATTTTAATATTTAAAATTTGCATTATCATTTAAAGAAAAAAAAACGAAAAACTGTAAGAATTTGTTTCAATGTTTAACTGATTGATTGAGTTTGTATGATTTTTGGTATATTATATTGTATTTTCAAATTATAAAATTACAGTTAAATCTCGTAACGTAATTAACGGTGTTGCTTTTGCCGATGCATTCTATAAATAAGTTTCCATAGTTTTTAATCAAAAATTGAACATTTATTGTAAAAGAAAAGAACATTATGTTTTATTGAAATTATTTTCCAACGTTAGAGTCTACGCCATTTTTCTGACTGAGAATGCTTTACTTTTTGAGGTTATCAACGGATCGACCCAATTTTTTGGTATCTTCATGTGATGTTAAATGAGTATTTCCGGTGTGGACGAACGTTATCATGCAGGAAAATAATTTTATCGTGTCTAGAGTAGAACGAGAAGTGGACTCGTTTTTTTGTGAAGTGCTCGGCGCTATCTCATCTTTTGTGTTCGGTAGAGAGCCCCAATAATGGTTTTGATCGGTTTGATCAACTCATAATACACGATCCCACCAAATATACAACATGAGTTTTTTTTTTCATGAATGGTATGGCTGGCGATCTAAAGTATTATCACATGATTCCCATGATTTCCTTTTCTTTGGGTTATCGTACTGGATCCATTTGACTTTACGATGCAAAAAACATTTTTGTTTTTACCTATCAAGCAGCATTTCAAATGGGCTTCAGTTCATATGGAACACAATTTCTTTGCTTAGCAAACAGTTTTCTAAAAACCCAAACAATAAGCCAATGTTGCCGTATTTCCTACGTCTGATTCCTCGCAATCGGACTAAAACGTATAACCAACTTCGGATTTTATGGTTTATGTACAATATTTATGATTTCGACTTTGAAATACATCAAGGCAGTACTACTTGATTTTTGATATTTGATTGACTCTCAACAAGACTTTTAAGAGCATCATCATCTTGTCTTACGTTTTTTATTTGAACATTGATAATTAATTCATTATGTGGAAATTATTTGTGATATCAAAAGAACTTAAGACTTTATTTACTTCTACTGTTATCCCAAATAAAAGGTGTGTTCCGTTTCCGGACTTTTTCAATAAGTAAATATGATGTATATATAAAGTAGCACCAACTGTCAATATTTGCCCGAATTTTGTAGCCGCGTCATTTACGAAAGAGAGTGTCACAAAGAGCAAATATCAACTTCTGTTTTAAACTCGTCAAACACTTCATTGAATCGTATGGTTTGTTCAAAAAAGTTTATGGTGATGATTGTTTATCCCATTCGCAAATTTAGGACGGTCGGGAGGATGTTTTTGATAAAGAGAGCCCAGGCCGACAAAAACCGGGGAGATGTAAGACACCCCCGGAAAATTGAAGGCTGTAATCGTCCAATGCTCAAAAATATCATTAAGTGAGTTAAAGGAGATTCTCTTCATTCCGTATTCACAATTTTACGCTCTTTTTGTAGCCAAACACATCATCCACAGCCCGTTTTCAACTGATTTGGCTGTGATTATTTCGTATTGCCCAAGCTCAAAATAGTCATGAAAGGAACGCGTTACGATGATACGAAGCCTATTGTGATATCGGTCATCGGCTCAATCCCGATAAATGGCATCCAGCAGTGCTTTGAATCGTTAATAGACAGTGCAAAATGTTTTATCGAATCGGAAGGAATGTATTTTAAATAAATTGAAACGATAATGAAAGATCTTTGCTTTTTTCTCTACTTATAAGAATAGTCCGGAAACTTTTGGAACACTCCGTGTAACAAGCATATGGTTCAAAGATATTAGAGAAAATTCATAATCAATTAAATATAAATAAACTATTGGTTCACGAAGTTCCGGATAATCGAGATTTAACTGTAACTCATATAATATTGTGCTGGTTTATTTATTAGTGTGATATGCATGGAAAACCTATTTTTGGAAAAGTTTTTACTTTAAAAAAATTAAGTTGTAACAGAAGAATTCTGTATCCTTAGATATCATTGGTTTTGTCATCCAGTTTTTTAATGTGTATAAAGTATATGAGAGATTGACTAAACAAAATGTTAATGGGAATTAGTCAAATGAGGCGACAAGTCCCTGTGAATTGCTTCCAACATTTCGCTGCCTACTCTTGTGTCAGAAGCAGTCGAAAATCATCTTGTCTTATTTTAAATGTTTGCATTTTTCATATATTGTTCAACATTTCTTATTGAAAGATGATATTTTAAGAACTTATTACATATGTAGTAGCATTTCTTTCTGATCCTACAAGGTCATATCAAGTCGGATTATCTTAATGAGCTTGATGCAAAAATCCATATCACTTCGTCGCCATACTCCATAGGCCTTATTTCTGGTTTCTTGTTTTTTCTTCTTCTTTTTTTATTGAACTAGCAGATAGTTTTCATTGTTACAGAATGTTCAATGTATATGATTTCTATCTTTCAATCTTTTCTTTATCCTTAAGCTTTTCTGCTGGATCAGGATCAGGCTTTCTTGAATAAATTTATTACATCACTCACTTGAAATGCGTAACGGAAAATTTACAGAATGATGTCTTTCCAGAATCGGTGAGTTTGTTTGAACACTGCGTTCAGCAGAAGTGACAAGATGTATCTGATTCAATGTACTTTTCTGATTCCACAATGGCATTCTCATTTCCCAAAAACTTTATAATGAATGTGATTTAGTTTGTCTGATTTTCATAGACCCAACCTAATTCCCGTTAATCGGTTGAGTAATATTGTATGAGTTTACTCAAAAGCCTAGAAGTTGGTAGTTGGTTTTCCATGCATTGACCTATCTAATAATACATATTAAAATAATCATTATCATCAGAGTTTGTTTCTGTAATTGATTAAATGCTTCAACGATTGTCTAATTGATTGTGTGATTGATTTTTGTTTTGTTTCACATTGTTTTTGTATGATGATTTTGTTTTGCGTCACTCAAATGATTTTGTAATTATTCACATAATTATTAATTTTTATTGATATTTGTAATGATGAAATTGGCCTTTTTTCATTTTCTTTTCTTTTCCAAACAAAAAAAAAAAAAAAAAAATAAATAAAAGAAAAAAATAAAAGAAAATGAAACAAAAACCAAACAAATTTGTAATCTTTTGAAATTTTTATTTCTCGCTTTTTTCTCTTATGGGTTTTTGAAGTTTTCTAGAATTTTTTTCTCTTTTTTTAAATTTATTTTTAAATTTTTTTGTATTTTTTCTTTTTGTTCTTTTTCTATTTTTTTTTTTTTTTTGTTTGTTGTTTTTTGTTTGTTGTTTGTTTGTTGTTTTTGTTGTTATTGTTTTGTTGTTTTTGTTGTACCAACCTATTTGGATGTTTATCAACACCAGTGTCGTTTTCGTGAGGACTAAATATCCGTGCATCCCCACAAGGTGCTGTATTAATATACAAATGGAAATGGACCCCGGATTTTAGTATATAAGGGTATTGCCCATCTGTATTCCTCACGAAAATCGACTGATAAGCTGTTGCTATAAAAATTGAAAAATAAAACAAAAATACACAAATATTGAAAAATAAACAAACAAATTATGAACGTAATTCAAAGAAGATTTTATGCAATTTTCTCTTCTTTTTTTTTTTTTTTTTCTTTTTTTCTTATCAAAATTATCTAAAATTTTAAGTTTCTTTTTTCATTTGAAATTTGATTAATTTGTATTATTAGTAGGTAGGTAGTGGTTAGGTAGGTAGAGGTAGGTAGTTAGTTGTAGTATAGTAAGTAAGAAGTATAAGTATTTGTATAAGAGATAGAGATAGATAGAGATCGAGAGAGAGAGAGAGAGATAAAGAGTATGTTGAAAATGAAATATAGAAGAAGAAAAAACTAAAAACAAAAAAAAAAAAAAACAATTTCAACTAAACTAACTAAAACTATAAAAATAGATAGAAAATTTCATAAAATAATATGGAAACAATAGAGAAAAATGTTTATATAGAGATTCTTTATTTTCCTTGTTCTTTAATTATTCTTGCTCTTTTCACTTTCTTGGCATTTTTTTTTTTTTTTTTTTTTTAAGTTTATAAGATTTTAATTAGTTTATAAGATTTTAATTAGTTTTACAAAGCGTTGATTTATGTTAGTGAAACTAAACTCAGAAGAAAGAGATTAAGAGATCATGTAAGTTATGTATGTATATGTTATTTAAGTTATAAGTGCAATTATAGAGAGAATTTATACACCCAACAGAAGAAAAAAAAAAAAAAGCCGCACAAACAAAATTTCTAAAATTCGCTTTTCACAAAACTTGGGGTTTCTCCCAATATGGTCACACTTTGCTGAAGTGTTTCCTTTTACTTTTAACCATCATAGAACTCAATTTAATTGGAAATCAATTATCTTTAATCCAAAATGGCGCTTAATTATTTTGGCTGATCAAAATGTACCCATATGGAAATGAATTGCAGCAAGAATTCCAATAGAATATACTAGACAAAAAAACGTTCCAAAACGACTGAACTGAGGGCAAGGAAATCTTCAAAAACCGACTTCTAAACGAAATAATAAAGAAAAATCTTTTACATTGTGTTGAAAATAAAGTAAATTCGACAGAATCCGGATTGATCGCATATCATATTTTCGAACCAGGTTCAACCTTTCACAACTATGCATTCTAGTCAAGGTATGATAGCTATGCAGAAAATTAGACAGTGAGTCCAGCAATTCCACCCACGTGATGGGTATGGGAATGCCTTTCCAAATATGTATGTACTTATAAAACGAGGTACATTTTGATTTAGATTTGATGTTCCACGAATAATCATTTAAACTGTCGTGCGGCTTTTTTTTTTCAGTTGAGTGAACTTAATTGATCGATCAACTACATTTTCTTAGTAAAAAACAAAAAAAAAAAAAAAAATAGAAAAAGAAATTTAAAATTTACATAGATTTCTTTCAACTAAAAATTACATGCCACATTCACATAAAAAAAATCATAAAAACCAAAATGAAACCCGGAATAAGTCAATTAAGAAGTTCCTCAAACCACAACAAATTACTATATCTTTTAATGGAGATTCATAAGGCAGTTATATAATTCATATGTTCTTATGTATGTTTATCTTATATATTAGTACTTTGATCTCTCTAACTGGTGAACCGGAGACACTATAGCAAGATAGCAAGAGGATAATAGTTTAAAGATATTTTCGTCTGTCTATCTGATTTTAATTATAGTAGCAGAGCTCTGTGATTACTGAATGAAGTTGTCCCCATACAAAATTCCTTTCTAAGCTTCGGAGACTATGTTCAAATGGAAATGATTTATTTTTAAGACCAAAGGTACAATCAGTCTAGTTAGTTTGATGAACAACGAGTCGAAGAGTTTATAAAGTACTAGCATTGTCAGCCGGGCATTGCTACGTTCCCAACGTGATATTAACGCGTGATTTTTATAGTCATTCTTATTGTCTAGTAAGTTTTCAATGTGAATATCATGGATCACAGCACTGTCGGAATCAGCCGAATCGGACCACTAGGTGCAGTACCTTCCATACAAAGCCCTACCTTTTTATTTTTTGTGCTATCATCTTTAAATTTTGGACACAATAGGTTTCTGATCCTTATTCATTTACAATGTAAATTTCCAAGATCCTAGGATTACTGGATCGTATAGGTCCCATACACAAAACGTTTTCTAGGGGCTGCGCCAAGAATATTAGTCGAAGATACCCTTCCTTCTGTTTTTTTTTTTTTTGCAAATGGATAAATTTTCAATTTTAAGCAAATATATAAAGAGGCAACAGTTTTTTATTGATAATAAAGGGGGTACCCATCCCAGTAGACCGATTCCGCTTGTTCCGACAAATGTATTGTCCAAGGTAAATAGAAACCTATGTCCAAATTTTAGCTCTCTAGCTCAAAAACAGAGGGACTAGTTCGTGTACAGACGGACAGTCAGACAAACAGATGGACATGGCTAAATCAACTAATTTCATCGAGCTGATCACAAATATATATACTATATTATCGGACCAATATTTGATTTCATTGCCTTATATACTTTTAAGTATTTATACAAAAACAAAACAAAATTATTGTATTTCTTAAGACATTCAAACAAAACTCCACAAATTAATTTCTAAACACAATTAACACAAATACAATAAAATATATATAGTAATCTGCCAGCTCCCAAAACTCCGTCCCCCTATCATAACTTAAAAATTCACAATTGACATTGACAAAGACAAGACCTAATCAAATTAACACGACTACGATTTGGCCACACTAAACTAACTGATGAGCACTATATAGACAAAAATATACCTAACCAATGCCAAATTTTCCAAGAACCACAAGCTACCAACATAGAATATATCCTAACCTGTTCTACTGTTCCCCATTAAGCCTTTCAGGAAATGCAATACTAAAAAACTGTAACCCGATCTCACTTCTTGGTAATATTAACGCAGTAAGTGCAGAATTATTAATAAAATTCCTGAAACATGCATATATATATATATATAACAAACTATAAATACTGAGACCTAAGATATTATCAGTTAGTATTCCTAATACATAAACATATTATTAAAACACTTTGTTCATATAGAAAATACTAAAAATAATAATATCTAAAAATTGTAAGTAGCCTATGGCCCTAACAAGCAGTGCTACTCTATCCCTGTTAACTTTAAGTTTAATTAAAAATTATAATAAAAAATGTAAGTAAAAGAAAAGCAATACAAAAGTGGTGATACAACAAAAACAAAAAATAATAGAGACAATTGGTTGCATAAGTATAAAAAAATATTTACTATTTATAAAAAGGAAAAATATTCAATTGTGTTTTTTTTTAAGTAATAGAAGAAATCAATACGCTACCAAAATCGTCAGCTATTTGTTAGAAGAGAATCTATTATTTATTGTACTTATAACAACAATTCAGACATATAAAAATATATATATATACAATATAATATTTAAAAAAAAAAGAAAAAAAAAAAAAAAAAATTATACTCAAAAAGTAAAAGAATATTTAATATCCTAAATAACAATTAGTAATGATATTGAAAGTTTCTTCCGAAATATTATAAGAATATTATGTTTCTTTATATCAATTTTATCATAATTTAATAAATTTTAATCCACAAAGTAAAAGAAATTTATCTGAGGATCGATATCGATATGACTTTAAAATAGTGATGTAAATAAAAATCGATGCATCGGAAAATATAGATATTTTTTTCAAAAAAAAAAATGTCGTTAAGACCGATATTATAGGTATTATCCGATGTATCGACCAGCACCGATATTTTATCTAGATAAATTGGACTTTTTGCCCAACTTCAAAAAGTTCATTTTCGTGACCCATTGCCATGTTCAACAGCTGTTACAAAACTATGTACTTGCTATGAGTGATCATTTCAGCTTTGCGGATTCAGACCAGCAGGAACGTCAAGAGCCAATAGGCCCACAGGAGACATACATCATCATCATCATATCAAACGAAATGTCAAATTATTGCATGCCAATTTCTTAAAAAATCTCATCAATTGAAGATGTTACTTTTGTTATTTTTCAGTTCATTATTTTGTACTTTATTATTATGAATTTTATTATTTAAATTCATCTAAAATACGTTTGTTCTAATTAGCTTCTTTCTATATAATGAATTTCTACATGTAACAATTAGATTTCACGTATTTTGTAACTTTTGTACTTTTAATGTGTTTTTATATTTGCAATTAAAATTTTTTTTTTTTTTTTTTTTCTTTATAATAAGGTTCGTTTATTGATATCGGTATCGATATTTTAATTCAACATCGATGTACCTTCACGATATTATCGTCGATATCGATATCAGGATTTTCCTTTCGATTTACATCACTACTTTTAAATAATCTCAGGCATCTACTAAGAAGTTTTGTTTTGATTGAACATAAAAAGTTATTCATAACAACATACTAAATATATCACAAGTACACTGCCGCTCAAGTGTATATGTTCAACATTTCTCAAAAGTAAAAATAGCTCTAACATTTCAATCAAATTTTCGATTTTAATGAATTAAAAATGTATATATAAAAATAATCAATTGTTAAATGTGCAATTGCTAAAGTGGCCGCCATACTCCCCGAATATAAATATCATTGAAAACATTGGGAGACTATTATCCTGAAAAATGTATGAGGATGATTTAATGACATGGACACCCAAATTGACATTATTAAAAAAGCCTGGGCGGCTACTATTTCGATTAGAGTTCTTCAAAATTATTACAAGTCTTTGAAAGATCGAGAATTTAAAGTTATAACCAACAAAGGTAGGTAGATACTAAATACTTAATTTATATTCAATCATTATGTTTTTATATTTTAAATAATCAAAGCTGTGAATTTTAAGCTTTTCAACCTATTCAGATGAGCCAAACAAATTGTCATTTTTTGTTATGTTTTTGAAAAAAAATATCAATATTATATAAATACAAATGTTAGAGACTGCAAACTTTCTTATTTCATTAACAATTGATTATCTTATATAAAAAAAATAAATTCATTACAATTGAAAAGTTGGTTGAAATGTTAAAAGGTATTTTTACTTTTGAGAAATATTGAAATGTTCTCAGTTGAGCGGCTGGTTATGAAAATCTTTCTAGATTTATACATAGAATTTAATGAAATCAATTAAATGGACAACTCAGACTTGAAATTTGACTTGAATATTTGGCATTTTAATGGAAGAATATGAAATGTTAATATAAGAAACTATATTTTTTGTTTAATAGCCAAGATTAATTAATTTTCTGTAAACGAAATTCAACAGATAATCTTTAAACATTGAGCAACGTTGAAATTTTGAAGATTTAAAAAAAAAAAAAACACTCAAATTCAATGATAAAAGAAAATTATTTACAATGAAATATACATATAAAAAAAAGATACTAGACCACACCCATACATACTAGTATAGTGATTATGATGGTAATACATTAGTGTGTGTGTGTGTGTGTATAAGCAAATCAATAAGCTATTAGAAATTGTTTAGTATGAGATACTTGTCTTACAAAAAAGATCGAAAAATTGGAACTCTACAATATTGACACACATGTGATGTACCAGAATTGAATTGCTTTGAAAATCATAGTATATAATTTTAGTTTTGCACAAAAATTCGTTATGAAAAAGATATAGAGAATATAAGTGAGCATGAGCATATTATTGTAGAGTCAACATATATATCAATAGATCTAATCTAATTTTCAAGTAACTTATCATCAGTCATCATTAGTTAGAAATCGATAATACAACTGTATTGCAAATGAAGAGAAACCTTAAATTCTAATATCCTAAGATCTATTTTTGACTGTTAAGTCTTTTGTCAACAATGAAGCCTGCGCCTGTGACTGTATTGTATTTACTATATAGAGTATATATAGTAGTATTTACTATTTGTAAGACAAAATCAAAGAGACTTTTATTAAGAAGTTTAAATGTGCTTTTATCTAGGTTTTTCTAATTGACTTATTGACTCGACAACATACTATTATAAATTAGTATTTATGATATTGGTGATTTTTTAAGTTTCATCTCATCATAATGATTTAAAAGTATGAGAAGAAAAGACTAAAATGGTGATTTCTCTATTGTGTATGAATTAAGATTGAAAATAAAAATCTTGAACAAGCATGAAGTTCTTAATTGTATGTAAAAGAATATTTGCATGCGTGCATACTTTGGCTGCATTGCAGTTCTAGTTGAGCATAAAGATACTTCATTAGGCAGCGACGTGAGACAATCTCAGCATGAGAATCATTTAGTACAGCACCATTAACACTCATATGTTCACCGCTAACGCATTTTGTACCCGTTGAGACCGATATTACCTATGGTTTACATACAAAAAAAAAAAAGAAAAGAAAAATAAAAAATAAACGATTGATTATGAATTTAAATACAAATTGAAATAATTATAACTTACTTTGGCCTCACTGAAGTTCATATTCTCTGTCATGACAATGCCGGCAAGTACTTTACGACGTGAATATGACTCCTGACCTTTGATAACTTCCATGAATTTCTCTAGTACCAATCGCCCAATATTATCAGCATGTATTTGTGGTAATTCCATAGATGAAGTTTTATCATCAATCGGTAATGGGACATTCTTTTGTGGTGCCATCATTGGGCTATAAGAAATATTACAGAGTGAAGCAAGTGCTGCCTTGGCTGCAGCATTCTTAGCCAATTTCTTTGAGGGTCCTACAAAAAAAAAAAATAAATTTTATTTGTTATAATAGATTAATAGTAAATGTAAAATACATAACTTACCAGTGCCATCGAATTTGCTTTCATTAACAGTGACAGTCATCTTGAAACGACAATTGTTTTGGGCACCATCGATGGTCGTACAATCGAAGTGAACATCAGTGAAGAGTTCATAAAGTAACATGACAGGTCCCTTATCGGGAACCTTCTTTTGACCATCAAGAGCCATGGCGGTTTTATTGACATCTGTTATTTGTGTGAATGAGTTGAAAAAACAAACAAAAAGAAAACATTGTAAAATTTCCTATAAAACCAGAACGAAGGGTAGCTCCGACTATGTCGAAGATGTGATACTCTTCACGCAGCTCATAGTAAACGTTTTTTGTATAGTAGTTAAACGGTCCATTAATCTTATTATCTTGGAAATTTACATGGTTAATGGTTATGAATCAGAATATTATTGTGACCAAATTTGAAAAAGATCGGTTCAAAAAAACAAAAAAGTTTTTCTAATAAGAACATGAATTGAATTTGTATTGAAGGTACCTCTTCCGATTGTCCGTGGGTCTTGAAAATTAAATGGTTGATGAATAGCACATAAAATAAAAACATTTTTTCTAACAAGAACATGAATTTGAGTAAGAGCGATTCGGCTGATTCCGACAAATGGTAAAAAGAAAGCTTCTTTTTTTCAGCTCTCTAGCTCAAAAACTGAGAAACACTTTAGGGGATCTACCATGCCTAATTCTTTGCATTACAAATAATTCACTATTCACCATTCACCATTCACCATTCACTACGTGAAGAGTATAACAATAAAATTGAATTTTAAAATTAATTTCAATTTTTTCTATTAATGATTCTACAGATTAAACTATTGTAATACATCAAAGCTTGGAAGGAATTTTTCGACTACAACATAACAATAAAAATATTATATATATACGTATATAGGTAAATAGGAGTTAAGTTTATTGTTGTGATTATTTAATTAAATGTACTTTTTGTGTCTGATATTAATCACAACAATAAAGCAATGGATACATATGTGTATATGCATATACATATGCATTTATATATGTGTATACATATGTAAATAGAAAAGTTAAAATAAATTTCAGGACAGTGGGTCAAGTGTATGGTCCTTTTTAATTATTCAGTCATTCACACAGATAAACACACATATAAATTAAATAAACAATACAAAAAATTTTATTGAAAAAATAATATATTGACACTAAATATATACGTGAGTATGTATGTATGTATGTATGTATATATTAAACAACATCAACAAATAATTAAATCATCATAACTTACTCATTAAAATGTTATTATTGTAAAAAAAATCAAATAAATTTTTGAACAATAAAATATAAGAAAGAAGGGATTCATTATAAATAAATAAATTGAATGAAATAAAAAGCACACAACAATAAATTATTCTGGGATAATTCATTTCAATCTAAATTTTATTTAATAAATTCATCAATAAACATGATCTAAGTGGTGTGTGTGTTTATGTCTGCATGTGTGTCTGTGTGTTTGCTTTTGTATGTGTATTATATAATAACACCATGTATTACACACTTAATTAAAAGGTGGGGTGTGTGTATTTGTCCCAAAAGTATCGAGAAAGAAAATCCATAACGAATCAAAGAACTTTCTAAGAGATTTAAAATATTCGAAATACGAGGGTTGCCATCTTTTATTCATAATTCGAGTTTGAGCAATCGTAGTGTTGCCAGATCAAATCTGACATTTGCATCGTGAAGTTTGATATTTTGTTTTCTTAAAATGCTCAGAACGTTTTGAAATACGAGCTCTATTGGTTTTGTTGCTAACACTTGATAAATTGTTCTCAGCCAAAAAAAATGGAATTGAATCGTGAACATATTTGTGCAAATATTGTTAACAAATTTGAACTTTTTTGAATTTATCAAAATAAGTTTATATCAATAGAAGTACGTCATTCAATTTTTATGAAAGTCGTCCCAAATCAACTGTTTTTCTCTGCATGAACTGATATTATTCTATAAAATCGTCATATAGTGAGATATAGGCATACCTGGGCATTTATTCCATTAGTGTACATTTAATATTGCACAATTCGGCTTACACAAGATTCCTCATTCAGAGTGGAAAAAGTGTATTAAAAACTGGGTCATCACGCCAAGTCAAAAGTGTATTGATCTTTATGGAGAAAACTCGTATATTGATAAACAATAAAATTGTTTCCAATGAAAAATTTTTGTTTGCGTTTTCTATGCCCGACACATATATGGTAAACTTTATACAATCAGGACCCTTGTGCATCAATGCACCACATCCCAAATTTCTACCGGTTCTGGTAAGATGCCTAGAATCTTCTTTAAGCAGCGTCCATCATGAGAAGATCGGTTCATGCTTAACATAATCTTCAAACTACTGCATCACTTCTAGCCCGTTGTATACACATATGTAGTTTTTTTTAATACTTTTGGTACAGACACGCAACATCGAAATCCACAGTATGTTCTTTATTCCCGAAACATAAAAGATAATCCTCGTATATCCCAAAATTTGAAGTGACTAATAAATAATAATGACACTTAATTGGGTCTCCATATCGAGACAGATTATTACTAAACTAGATTTCTTTTTTTTTTTTTGTTATAAGAACGGATATATGTAAGTAAAAAACAATAGAACAAATGCAAATCCAAATCAAAATTATACTATAACCCCAATATTTTTGTAAATGTATTTTTTTTTTTTGTTTTTGTTTTTTTTTTTGTTTGTTTGGATCTGATATTATTGTTATGGTTGTTTATCTTCAAATATTTATGACAAAGAGGCTATGATACACAGGTGGTCTATAGAGGTCTATTGAGAATTTGTAAAATTTAGTAGATTGTCATTGAAATTGTTTCAGATATGATAATAAATCATACAATTTGAAATTTAAAACTCCCCAAGAATATACTAAAAATTCCATGTTCAAATATTTTTACTGAAAATATTGCCTCGATAAATTCATAATCTTCATAATCTTTATATGTAGTTAGTTCTCTCCTTGAAAATTCGCTTGGATTAAATTAAGTAATTTTAAATATTGTTTAATTAATAAGAAATGTAAGTTAAAAAATTATAAAATAAAAACAAATAATAAAAAAATACTTGCTCCGCATGCATATCAAACTTGAACTCAACGAGGGATTCCAGTTATTAAATAGATGGCATTTAGTGATGTGCTTGGAATAAGCCGCAATAATCGAAAGAAGTTCATATTTTGAGATCGTACTATCAATACCGTTTTCCAAATGGTCATCACTGGTAAAATCAAGATTACAATTTGGCTTCAATGGCGATAGGACAGCACCATCTTTGAATTGAATAAAACTGCGTAACGCAGTGGCGGCTGCTTCAATTCGGGCGATTTTCTTACTACGACCTTGTCCCATATACTTTTGACCATCAACCTTAAAATAAATAACAAAAATAAAAACATTTATTATTATCATTATTATATATTGACTTATAATATTTTTAAGAAACTTAAAGTTGAAAAAATCTATAGATACAATTTTAATAAAATCGAAGACTGTCATTTTTGTATGTTTGTTCGTTTGTGCGCGCATCACGAAAATACCACTCATTGGATTCAAAATCGATTTACCGAATGATATGAAGTTTTGTTGTGAGTAGCATTAAGCGTTTATTTCATCAAAATCAACCGACAGAATCAAAAGATGTTCAACAACTGGAGTTTGTTGCACCATAATGCGTTAGCCACACACCGGTAATAGTTTTAAGCAACCTGAATTGGTACATGGGCGAGCTGATGGAATGTGAGAATTAATAGCACCAAATGCGCCAATGTGTGCTTTACTCTGAGGGGCAATAACCCAGCGGCTGTACATCTCTGTGGGGACACCATTGCCCAAGCAAAGATGATGAATTATATAGTTCTCATCCTGGATCAAAGGAGCACATAATGTTGGTGTTACTTAGCTGACGAAACAAATTAAACAGGCTTCTCTGGCTGCTCAACAAGTGAAACTTAATCTCTCTTGGGAAAAAGTGCACAATTTGAAAAAAAAAGTTTTCATAATTGTATTGTAGAACCTTGCGATATTTTCTTAATGAAAAAAAAGCGCATTACATGGCATATTGAGCCTGCAAAGTGATTACAATAAAATAGAAGATTACATACACAGAACAATGGAAACTTTAAATAAATGTCAACAAATGCGAAATCAACTGTATGACGCAGCCAAATAGTATAGATTGCACAGAAAATAATCTAATTATGGGACCATACTATTTTATGATAGCGAAGAATATTTAAATGAAACCTTAATAACAGAGTTCGTTCCAAAAGAAGCTTAACTGCTATTGGATAATAGCAAAAAATAGCACGGTTTAATGCAAAACCAAAGTGGGGTACCGGCGTTTTATCACCTATACAAAACAGTAGCTACAGGACCTACTGCAACAATATGACTGGAGATTTGATAAAAGCATACCGCGTCGAGGAATACTAAAGTTATAAACTATTGATCTGTATATCCGAATTTCCATACCATCTTCTAATTCAACGCCAACGTTGTTTTATTATCACACCCCATCCATCCATAACTTAATGTGTACTTTCTTTTTTTTTTTTTTAATTATGCAATTTACCCAATATCAATTCATCTAACATACTTGTAGGTATGTATATAAAAAAAAAAACCAATCTTAATGTTAGCTTTTTGCCTTTCACAAAACAAAAAACATATGAAATTTACTCAAAGCGACAAAACATACTTTTTCAAACTTTTGGCTTTTTTAATTCAACTAAAACAATAAAAAAGTTCACGCGTCAAATTGCATTTAGACAACAACAAGTAACCGTGCGTGGGTGTGTGTGTGTGTGTGTGTGTGTGTCACTATCTGTGTGAGTAAGTGAAAGATGCTAGATAGAGAAATTTGAAGAGGCACGCCATCTTGTGTCGGGTTTTATTGGCTCAAGTGTCTTGAATAAGATGAGTTAACAAAAGAAAACTTTGTTTTTGTTTTTCCTGTTGCAAATACTTTTGTCGCTGTCATTACTGTTGTTATTGTAGATACTTTTCATCATCATGTTGTTGCTGTTGTTGTTGTTGTTGTTGCTGCTGCTACTTTTAAACAATAATAATAAAGCTTAAGATAAAGCAAAAGGAAACAGCAATAAGATGATGTCCTTCACGTTAGCCAAAGTGGTAAGAACAAACTAAATAACATAAGGCTATGATGATAAACAACAGAATGATAATGAATATGATTATAATGCACTTGATGATGATGATGATGATGATGATGATGATGATGATGATGTTAAACTGCTGGCTGTGCATTGTGTTTAGTAACTAAAATACTTAGAAGAACTGAAATTGAGCTACTCCTGACACAAGAATTTCAAATGGTACACAATCAGTATGAAGAAGCATATGAAGAAAAAGTCAACCAGATAATGATGATTATGATGATGATGCTTCCCTGGTGCTTTCTTTGTGTCGGTAAAAGATATGGATGGGTGTGTGTGTGAGTCTATGTGTTATTTGTGTTAAATTAAATGAAAAGTCTAAGTAAACTTGACTCAAAAAGAAAAACGAATAAGGAAAAGGCACGCGCGCATCCTTTTTTAAGAGTTAGTTAGACTTAGTATCACATGTTCAGTTCTCTTGTCTTGACTTGTCCTGACCTGTCCTGTCCTGTCTTGTCTCATTTCGTTTGGTCTAGTCTTGTGGGAACTTCTGCACTTGTGGGATGTGCCAGCTAAAACTTAAGTCAGTCCAGTAACTTATGCACTCACTCATTCATTCATTCATTCATTCATTCATTCACTCATTCACTCATTCACTCATTCACTCACTTCAATTACTTGAGTTACTTATTCCGACAGTTTGTCTTTTGTGACTTCTCCGGCATGTATTACTTCACTACTTGCTGCCTACACACACTACTATACTTACTCTCTACTACTTTCTATTACTTTCAAAGGAAAGTATAACAACAAAGACGATGATGATGAGCACGACGACTTCAACCAACAAAACAAACATCGTTAAAAAATAAAAATAAAACAAATGAAATAAAGATGCGGGTTTAGTTTAGTATGCCTTCTTTGTTTTTGTTATTGCAGCAAAGCATAAATTGTCAACAATTGTTATATAAATAAGGCACCGAAAGAGAAAAAAAACCCAAAGAAGAGACAAAACAAATACGGAAGTGAGTGAATAATATTGAAAAAAAAAAAAAAAAATTGAAAAAAAAATCAGAATAGAAATGACAGACGAAAGGGCAACCAAACAAACAACAAAAGGCCAAGCCAGAAAGACTCAGGCCCAGGCCATGGACATGTTTCAAACAAAAAATATAAAATATATTATGAAACATAGTTAAATAATAAAGAAAAAATGAAAAATAAAAAAAAGTAAAATGAGTATGAGTACAGCAAACATACTAGAATAAATGAATGTTGAGAGAATGACAACACAGAGCAGAACGATTACTGAAATAAGACAATGTTTTGTGTCTCATTCAGAGGAATGAATGAATGAATGAATGAATGAATGAATGTTGTTGGTTGCTCTCGGTTATTTTGGTTAGTTTGGCTTTGTGTAACACTCACTCAAAGCACACAATATTTAAATGTGCAACTCATGCATAAATTACACTTCACAAACTCTGTAAATACAATTAAAACTGAATTAACTGAATCAAGATATATTGTAGAAAAAGAGTGGATGACACCAGAAGACAGATATAGATGTGAAAATGTCCATACCTAGAAGTTAATGATTTGCATCTAGTGGAACTGCAACTAGAAAAAAATTGCTCTAAGGGATAAATACTTGTATCTCGCCCAAATCAGCTAAACACAATCAATAGCCCCAACAATCATCACACACTTATCACAAACAGTGTCAACAAGACTCCGATTAAGAATATGTGATACGACTACTATATATATGATCAGGAACAATAGGGGAATCAAAGATAACCAAAATATGTTGCATATGTATTAAAATCCTCTATATAATTATACTGTTTACTGATTCAATCCACACACACACACACACATATATATATATCACATCTAGAGTTGCACAATAGACAATGAAATATGATACGTCGTTTTGTTGATTTATAATAATGACAGGTGCACATTATATTACCACTTATCTATATGGAATAAATGCTCAAGTCACACATAGATGACAAAAGTGATGAGATTTGAGTGGTTGCAATATAATAAATTGTAGTATTGCATACTTATCTGGATAACACATAAAAAAAAACATTTCTTGTATGGGGAACCCGTTGAATTTTTAATTTTATTTTATTGTTATTATTTGTTCTTATACGTATCCGGAATAGAAATACACATACTGTGAAAATTTTAAATTTCTACGAACGCAGCCCTGTGACAGACAGACAGCCGGATGGACGGACGGATAGCGCAGACACCCTTTGGGCACTAAACCCTTAAAATATGGTTGTCATTCATAAAAAGGTTGCCCACCCATGAATGAAATAAATTGTCTTCTCACAATGACCAAAAAAATAGAATGAAACTTTCAAAAAGTATACATTTTTGTATTCTATACGCGCATATTGTTATCAAACTAAATATCGTGATAACATTCAATGAAGATATTTGTTCTGATGCTACTTCATAAACTCCTAGATTTTGAAATGTCATATTGACTGTCATTCGATCGCAACAAAATTTCTTAACAACCAACAAAACATAAATGATCTTTCCCTCCTCTCTGTCTCTCTTGTTTATTTATATATATAGAGAATTTTTAAGACTTTTACAAAAGTTCGCACATCTAGTACTAGATCGTATCGGATCATCTCGCAACTCTATTCATATTAAAACATCATCATTTCACTCTGACTGTCAGTGTGTGTCATTTCGCTAAAGGGTAAATACAATATTTTCTTTGTGTTCTAACCATCTCAATCTTTCTGCTGACAAAACGCAATTAGCAGGGAGCGCATCGATTGCATATGGGGAACATGGTTCATCAATAAGAACATGCCCGTATTGGTTCCGCCATTTTGAAAGTGGCGATTTTGACACTAGCAACAAAGAGCGTGATTGGCAGCGTTATTGGAGAAACACTCATGCCAAACTCAGGAGGAGCTCTCTGCAAAAGATTTCAACTCCTCTGATGGCCATGGGTATGGTGCAGAAACAAGGAAATTTTGTTCCGTATGAACTCAAGCCTAGGGACATAGAACGCCTTCTTTTCTCTTGCGAACAACTGCTTACTATGAGCTTAGCATTAACTAAAACAGTTGATGCAATTGAGCCGAGAATTGAAGCTCAAATGCCTCCAATATGACAAAAGACATGGCAAAAAGATTTTTCAGCACGACAATGCTCGGTCACATGTTCCAAAAGTCGTCAAAGAAACATTGGAGGCGCTTCAATTGTGTGTCCTACCCCACCTGCCATATTCACAAATATTTCTTCCGACTACAATTTTTCCGGTCGATTACATAGCCCAGTCAAAAAACCAGGAATTTTTCCAACGAGGAATCCGTGCGCTGCCTAAAAGGTGGAGAAAAGTCATAGCTAACGATGAACAAAACTTTGAATATAATGCATTGTACCAATTTGTCTGAATAAAGTATCAAAGTAATTTAAAAAATTAGGATCAAAACTTATCTGTACACCCAATATTACAAGTGTTTCATGAAGTGGAAAAGTATTGTATCTTTTAATTTTTAATGAATATATGGAAACTACTAATTATTATTGTAATTCAATGAATTTAATAGTGGAGCAGAGCCCAAGAGGCACACAAGAGTTTAGCAAGTCCTTAGAAGATTGAAAGCAATTTGAAAATATAGTGCTAATGAATTGTAATTTAATATACATATGTATGGAACATATGTATAATGTTTAAAAATTCTAAAGAATAATAGTAACTCTGCTTTAACAATTTAATGATGCACTTTTAAATTGCATAAAAATATACCAATGAAGTTTTGGTGAACGCATTTGGCATTTAATCGGATTTATTTCTGAAATGAAAATGCAACAATACACAAGGAGTGTTTCAATAGAAAAGTCCTTGGAGAACCATTAACAACCATACTAACAACAAAAATACAACGCATTACATAATAGATAGAGCGATAGAAAGAGAGAGAGAGAGAGAGAGAGAGAGAGAGAGAGTTAAGAAGAGGCAAAGTCCAGTCATGTCATCAAGTTAAAAGTTGCCTAGTTGCGACAACAAAACGGAAATCACAACATGACATTTACTAACCATAAATTTCACAAAAACATAAAAACATCATCCACAAAGATCTCCTCTTACAGAGAACCCAAACACAAAATCACAAACCAAAACCAGATAAAAGCAACAAACTTAAATCGGATTTTCTCTTTATTTTTTTTTTGTACTTTTTTTTTTTTTTTTTTCCTACAAACAGATGCATTTGCCAGTAATCGAAAATGAAAAGTGCGAAAAAATACGCACAATTTTTTCAAATAGAACAAAGGAACTAAGGAGTAAATGACTTAGTTGAACGATAGTAAGTGAATGATGACTTCGTCCAAGGATCATGAAACGATGATGAGTACTTTTTCTGGTTTTGTGCAACTTTTTTGTGTTTTTTTTTTTTTTAAAGCTTTTAAAACCAATGTTTTGCATTATTCCCAAAGAAGGAGAAGTAGGATAAACTAGTAGCATTAAAGGCACGAGATAGGCATTAGTCAGCTTTTGTGGATTTTGTGGATTTTAAAGAATTTTATTGCTATTTTAGTTGTTTGTTTTGTTGTTGTTGTTGTTGTTGTTCTTGCTTTTGTTGTTACCATATGTACTTTGGTTGATCCATACATGTGGCAAACACTCTATTAAGCCACATAGTTTTAAGCAACACACAAGTGCCCTAAAGTATGCAGCACGCAGGACTTAAATACAATGGCACGCTATAAAGTATGCAATGAATATTTATTTTCCCCTTTTCGCGATTTCATTCATGACTAGAATAAATCACTTTTCAAATTAAAGTCTATTTAATAAAAGCAATTTGAAAATTTGAGTGAGCTTCAGAACTCAAAGTAGGTAATAGGTCACATGAAAATCCTTATGATCTTTATATATGTATATAGTATATGAACCGATGTTATTTTGTATTAGTATCTCCCCTGTCACATTGCTCTCCAGATATAAATATTTCAAGAACATCATTGTGTTAAAACTATTTCAACTGGTGAAATAAAGTAAATAATATGTAATACTCTTGACTCTTTAAAGTGTTTGACTAATAGGCCAAAAAAAAAAAAAACTGGAGAATGGAATCACTGGAATGAGAATCGATTGGCTTGCAACCGGTTTCCAGCATTATTCCGCCAAACTTATGTACATAAATATTTAGGCAACCGAGCAGCTCGTAGCCTAACTTGTATTCCCATCTACCTAGGGAGCAGCATATACAGATATTAATAGGATGTATTACAAAACATTGCCGGCAACCATTCTGTGAGAGTGTCCAACAATTGCCAGAAAAAAACTTTATATTCCAGAGGGAGACATCCATTAAAGATATGGAATGATAAGCCTAGCCCAATGGAGTGTTTAAATTCATTTAAACACACAATTTCAGAGACTACCATGGCAAAGTACAATACACCTCCAACGAAGTTGTTGTGCAATCATGGCCATTAATAATAAACATAAATTAAATTATATTTAAAAAAAAAAAAAAAAAAAAAACCAACATCAAAGGGGACAATTAGTAAAAGGACCAAACCACATGAAGAGAAAACCACAACAAACATATTATGCACGACCTTTTTTTTTCACTGTCGAAAGTAAAGTAAAAATTTATGTTTGACTTATCATTCAAAATACGAAAATTGAGTGTGTTTCTGGATGAGGATAAGGATGTGAATTGCATACTTTATGGCGTCAGCTGTTGATGAAAGATGAAGCCAATGGAGCATAAAGCATAAACAAGAAGTAAAAGAGAAAAACCACACAAAATCACAGAAGTTACAATTGATGAAGAGAAGTGTGGAGGGTATGGGATGGGATGGGATGGGAGAGGAGAATCGAATGTAAACCTAAACACACACACACACACAGACAGTGAACTAGATATACTTATAAATTGCTTATGTACAAGGTGTGTATCAAAAGTTTCCGAACTTTTCAAAAAGAAAAAAAACTACAAAATAGTTTGGAATGAAACTTTGCATTTATTCAA
>JBANCV010000130.1:0-77054 GCA_037040105.1 Amiota albilabris | reverse complement strand
AAAAAAAAAAAAAATTTATAGGAAACTTAAATTAAATTCTTCATATGAATGTGTTAAATAATTTATCCAGCTTAAATGAGATCGCAAATAACAGAAAACAATAAACTCAGAAGAAGAAAATGGAAATTAAAAAAAAAAAAAGAAAAAAAGAAATTACTCCAAGAAAACCAATTAAGAGAATCAAAAGAAAGAAACTATGGTTGGATGTGTTGCTAAGCTTTAACGCGACGCCATTATAATTTAATGCGGAAAAATGCTTCCTAAAAATATTAACGATCAAATTCAGTCAATTTCAAAAAAGTTACAAATGATTAAAAAAAAAAAATTCAAACCAAAACAATAGAAATCCGCAAACACAAAAATGTACATAAAACATTTTGAAAAACAATAAAGAATAAAATAATAGATAAAAATGTTCTTTTACTTCGGCATCAGAAGGAAGAATTTAAATCTTTTTGATGCACATTAATATTTTGAATAACATTTGGTTTGGCCTTTGCGTAAATACCTGCTTGTTTATTGTCTATCTCTGTTATATAACATTAGTGGAAATGTTAATAGCTTAACATAATAGAACATACCATGTAAAGTAAGCAACGAACTATGTTATCATTCTGTTAGGATAAGCAGAGCTGAATTGTTTTGTATTAATGATCATGTGAAATTAAATGTTTGTTAGTCACAAATAAAGCTTTGAACAAAAAGGAATAAAAGATCGCTCGTTGATCTTTATAATTACAAGTTTGTAATTTATTTATTGTTCTATACAGTTCACATTTTTTTCATTTGCAAAACGTTATTTATTATTATTATTATTATTATTATTTTAACATACATATAATGTACAAATTAGAAATCAATATGAGTTGGAATTTTTGTAGTTGATTTTGTCGGCACTAACGTTTCTGTCGAAAGCTGAATTTTTGCAGGAAGTTACGGAAATATTATAGCATATTTTTTCGTAGGACTAACGGTTCTCAAGTAAATTCGAATCAAAAAGTAATTCTCAGTGCAAAGTATATTGAGGAAAATGCAAAAATCCCATTGTAAATTTATAAAAATAAAGTTGTTATAGGATTAAGTGGATTTGTTGTAGAAAATATTTTAAATGAAACATCGACAGATTGATGTATTGAGGATTTATGGAAAATTGAGTGATATCTCAGAACTGCCAGGTTTGGCTGGATACAATGAACGTTTGACGATGCAAAATCGTTATTTTTCAATATATAGTTGAAAAAAAATTTTTGGTTTTAGTATTATTGATTTGATATTTTGGATACTATAAGTGTCTGCAGTAAAGTGTTTATCAACCATGTAAATTTCAAGATCATAGGATTACTGGATCGCATAGCTCCTATACAAATATTGCGGTCTCAGTATAGAAAATGCAATATGTATACTGACTCTACCCTAAACATAAGTCAAATCAATAATGCATTATTTCTGTATGTTCAATCTTCTTCTAGAGAATACGCGAAGAGTATTACAACTTCGGTATAGCCGAAGATACCTTTCATTCTTATTTTTTTCTCAAAATATTATTGTATGTTAATAAAGTTTTGTATTGTACGATGGATAATTAAAAGTACAGTAGAACAATGGCACCTGACTGATTTTGGGGAGGATTGTGTGATTGATGATATGACAACATATAAGCATAACAAAATTATAATATGCATGACTGATAATTTGTAATTATTTAAATGTAAATTGTAATTGTAGCGCTTCTGAAGTAAGGAAGGTTTTGCTTTTTGTTGATAACTGCATTGCGCAGAATATGAGCTTGCCTATTTTCCTGCTTATATGATTTCATTATATCAACCAATAGACCAATGCAGTATCTACAACATAAAACATAAACATGACATAAATCGAGGAAAACGACTACATTTGTTTAGAACCCATTCTCGAGCAATATGTCTAAAAAGAAAATTTAATATCTTTTTTCAAATTTCAATAGAAAATGTCAAAATTTCCAACTTTTCCGGTGGATTTTCAAAAAAATTAATTAATTATTTAATTAATTAATTAAAATGAATTGAGTTTGTGATTTTTCCACAGGTTCCCCCAAATCCATGTAGTGGACATACTGGTTTTAATCATATAAACATTCAGGTTTTTCTGCAGAATGCCAGAATGAAAAGCGGAGTGGGACAGTTGCCGGACTTTTCGGTAATGAATTTCTTTGCAATAAAATTCTCCCTACTATGAATTGATTTAAAGTACAAAGCCTTTTCGTTATTTTGATCTCCTATTTTTCTCTAAAATGAATTTTTTTAAAAAAAAAGTTTTTTACCAATATTACTAACACTGCGTACCGAGAAACGGTATTGTTCAAAAACCCTTATGAGGGGAAAGTGCTGCTGCCAGCATATAAGATAGTGATGAATGGGTAATGAACTATGATTACCAAGATTGATACAAAAATACTGGTTTATTTTTTAAATGTTTACCAAATAAGAAACGCTTTAGTGGAATACAGAACAAAGAGGGAATAACTGGGTTGGTATTGTATAATATGCATATACATAAGTATATAGTATGAATATTTCTACAAATATTAAGAAATCTTCTGTTTTCCAATCCTTTCATTCTAATTTTGTTTATTGATGAGAATATTAAGTGCACAATTAAAGACTTAAAGACTATTCAAACAATCAACAACAATGTGATAAAATTAACCAATTCTTTATAGACTTACCCACACCTAATTAAATAATCAAGGAAAAGAAAACACAGAACACAAAACACAGAACACAGAACACAGAAAAGAGCAAACACGTCTCTAATGTTTACATGTGTAGACGAATAAGTGTGTGTATGTTGAACTTTGACCTGCATGAATGGTCGGTCAATAGTTTATTTTGGTTTTCTTCACTAAGCATGTTTATTTGTTTTGTTTTCTCTTTTTATTCTTTTTGTGTTTAAATATATTTATTTGTTTTGGGGCTTTAGGGCAGAAAGTAATTTGTTGATTTAATTTATTTATTTATTTTTTTTTTTTTTTTTTTTTTTTTTATACACACACAAGCACCACAGCACACACCACATAGCCATCATGCAAACTAAATGGTGAATGACACTTAATAGTACATACATTGTTCCATAGCTTTGACAGACATCTTTTTGATTTTCTGAGATCGTTCGTATATCTCATTTCATGAACAAACTAAATTATTTTCATATACAATATTTGATATTGGACTCAACTCAAATTTAAGCTGGTTATTCAGGCCTAGATCGCAGCTCTCACTACTCAATAAGCTTCAGCTCTACAAGACGATTCTAAGGCCAGTGTGGAATTATGGCATTCAGCTATGGGGCTCCTATGTGGTCATCAACGTTAATATCATACAGAGATTTCAGTTTAAAGTTTTTCGCAATATAGTTGGTGTCCTCTTACATGTTCTGATAGATATTCTGATATATATGAACATCGACTTGTGAACCACGTAAACGTCCTCGCAGTGCAACTCCTGAACAACATTCATCAACGCCGCTTACCAAAACAGGGCCATAGTTTGGATCTTCCCTCATTCTTCAACAAGTGACCTAATTACAATTAATTTCCCTAACATAATAAAACTTCTAGTTAACTGAATTCCTTATGAAATTTAATTAATCTCTACATATTTCTTGACAGATTCTATATAAATAAATATAATTGATATAAAAAAATTTTTGACTCATGAAAGGTTTATGTGTTTTGTCTTATGAAAGAACTTAACACATGAGTTAAGTTATACTATTTAGGAGGGAGGCTATGATAGAAGGAGTAATAGAAATTTAGTTGATATATTTATATATTTTGTTTGTTAAAACTGTATTTGACATTTAACCATTGTAAGTTGTGCGAAGCAAAGCAAAGAACTGATATGACATGCTTATCACCTTCATGAACGTCATAAACGAAATTGGCGGAAATGTAGGTGGTCGAATCGATGAGGACTTCTGGCTGCGCATGATAATCATGCACAAAATTTTTTTGTACTTTGAGCTGCGGGCAATCCAATTGTGATTGAATGCCGCATCACCGATACGTTGACTCTAATGAACGAAAATAATAGAGAAAAACCCCCCATCAATCTAGAATACTTGTAATTAATAGATTCAATACATACCGATGTGATAAGCTCATCACCATAATAGCAAACGACAAAAACTTGTACTAAAGATGCCGTAAAAAATATAAAATATAATACAATTTGTTCAATATTTGATGCTGTAATCTGGAAACCTGCAAAGCAAATGACCAATGAAGCAGCAATGAAGTTCCAAAGTATCGAAAAACTGAAAATATCATTAACACGCTCACTGAGACTACACACACACACACACACACACACACAGAGAGAGAGAGAGATCATATAAATAGTGATTAGCATTAGCATTTTCAATAAACTATTATACTTACTCTAAGACTTTGGCATGATAGATAACAATTCGTTGCAAGAATTTTACATTTTCATCATTTGTATAGTCAGTACCATCGTATTTCCCTAATAGATTTGCAATATAATTAAAGTGCATTGTCAACTGGGTAATGGTCATGATGAGTAACAAATCGGCACAAGCATACAAAATACCAGCAACATAGGCGCAATGAACCAATCCCCAATATGTAATCCAATAGATTCTCAAATCACTTCTAGCATCAAAGGGAAACCAAGTATTAAATCCAAATTCACGATCAAAAGTTTCATAGCCAAGTAATTGATATTTTATGGTTGCCTTTACGGCCGGATACAAACTAAATGATGATGTGTAACTCATGCAGAGCATTGTAAAGATTTTCATCACTCGATTCATATTGCGTTCATATTGGATAACACGATAGCTACGTTGTTCGTCCAAAGTTTTTGGAAAAATATCCTTTAAATCATCTAGCAATTGAACCATAACTTTGCGATGTATAGTTGAACTGATTTGCTTGCAATCGGACATTATTGAGAAACCAATGCATGGTGCAACAGCAGTCGCCTCCAATAATGTTGTCGTCGAGGTTATATGAAGATAAAAGTATGCAACTTCACCCATAACAAATGTATTGAAATTCAAGAAACCCAGTATTAGGTACATCTTTAGTAAATAGCGACGAAAAAGATTCTTATTACGTGCCGAATAGATATCCTCACCGATAGTTTTGTAGAAGAATGTCGGAAAACGTATCATATCCTCGAAAGTTCGAAGTTCACGTTCCACTTTGCTCATCTTCAATTGAATATACACTTAGTAGTTAGTTAGAGAACTGAAAAGTAATGATTTAGCAATCAATTAAATTTAAAGAATAAATTGTTCATCCAATTGATGATAAAATTATTGGAAATTAAAATTGTATCAGGTAAATGATGCCTCCGGGAATTCTATTCATATTGAATCTACAGAGTTTAATTTTTTATCATTTAATTTCATAGTTTCGTACATAAGCACAGCCTTCATATTTGGAGCCTCAAGATTTAAAAAAATATATAAATCTTGAGAAATATGCAGCCACAATTATCGATTAGCAAAATTACACTTTACTATTTTGTACATGTACATATTTACATGGATAGACCCAGAAATATCTGACCTGACATATAAATAGATGCAACTTATTATTTGAGTGTTTCACAACAATAAAGCCAAGTCGAGTTTTTGCGTCGATTCATAACCATAAATGTAAAATTTCACAACTGATATGAAGGACCAATGAAAACGATCGACCGAAAGGAGAGAACTGGGTCCAAAGAAGGCACAGACAGTTCCATCTTCAAGAAAGGTCATGAGGACAGATTTCTATTTTTTGTATGCGCTTGGGTTAATTTTAATTGAGTTATCCTAAGAAAGGAAAAAGAAGCAATCATTTGAGAGCTGAAATCAAGGAAAAACCAGAAAGAAGATATAATAATCTTCATGCAGCCCCTAAAAAGCATTTTTCTATGGAGCTATGCGATTCAGTAATTCTAGAATATTGAAATTTACATAGTTTATGAATATGCATCAGAAACATATTTTGTCTAAATTTCAAGATGATAGCATAATTTGAGTAGGGTTTTTTTTTTTTGGGAGGTACCCCTTTCGAAAGTCCAATGGTTTTGAAATTTACATGGTTGATGAACATGGATCAGAAATATATTTTCTAATAAGAACATGAATTTTATTTGTATGTGGTTCAGTCCGGCTGATTCCCACAAATGTACTGCGTATGGTAAAAAGAAAGCTTCGTACAGTTCAGCTCTCCAGCTCAAAAACTCAGGGACTTGTTCACACACACAGATGAACAGACAAACAGGCGGACATGGCTAGATCATCTGGTCTCGTCAAGCTGATCAAGAGTATATACTATACTTTATGGGGTCTGCGATGTCTCCTTCTTTGCATTACAAACTTTATAAAAAATGGAAATAATAATAATTAGAATTCAAAATTGATGAATTCCAAAGAAATCTATTTACCTAAAATAACAACAGTTTTGTAATCGATAATTAAAGAAATAAAGATTTTAATATAATACATTAATGTTCGAATGATTTTATTTAATGTCCCGATATTTACCGAGTTCACAATTCAATATACCTTAATACTTTATTTTTGATCTGATTCGGATCGTTGATGATTTCGTTATGGTTTCAGCAAATCTGTTAGCAGCTTTTATGTGCTCGTTCCGTGAGGATATGTCAGTTAGGCTCGCTTCAATTTTTTTTATTTATTTATTATTATTTTCTTTTATTTTGTGTGTCTTTTTTGTATCTTATAAAAGTAACATGAGGGAAGACCCTCAGTTGTTGGTGCTACAGATTATTTATAAGGTGACAATTAAGCTATTACTGCGACAACAACACCAACAATGACAACAACAAAAGCATGACAACACTTCATTGAACCCATGAAAACAAGGAGAAATGGAGCAATGAAAAGACACAAAGACAAGAGACGACAATCATAAAAAACTTATATATGTGTAAAGAAAAATGCCAACAATTTATTTATGTAACATGTGGGAGGGAGGATGAGAGACCATACACAGACCCACACACCCAAAACCAACTAAATAAGACCCCAAAGCAATATGTGTATGGACAGTAATTCAGTATGTCGGAGGAAAAAGTCAAGTCAAGTCAAGCCAAGCCAAGTCAATCGATTCGATTCGATTCGATTCGATTCACGCCATCATGGATTTTTATAAGTCAATAAGCCAAACGAAAGTGAAAGCAAAAGTTACCATTTCGATTTGGTTTCATTAGGTTTAGTTGCTATGCGGGGTTAGATACTTCCTACATGGTGTTAAATGGAAAGATGGAAATAAAAAAGCAAAAAAAAAAAGTAAAGAAAATGTTGCTAAGAAATATAGAAAAAGGGAAAGAAAAAAACGAGCGCAATGTGAATGTCAAATGTAATCGAATGCCTTGCATAAATAACGCAAATCAGTTTAATATTAAGAAAGACACAACAGAAAGGAACGGAACAGTCATCCAGCAAACCAGTCAACCAGCCAAAGGACCAAAGGACCAAAAGACTGACTTGGCTACTTCTCTATCTTTCTATCTCTATCTCTATCTCTATCTCTATCTCTATCTCTATCTCTATCTCTATCTCTCTCTCTCTCTCTCTCTCTCTCTCTATCTCTCTCTCTCTCTCTGATTGTCTAACTGTCTGTCTGTTTATCTGTTATCAACATTGGCATTGGCAAAAAAAAAAAAAAAAAAAAACAAGATGTTCCGGTAGCAATACACTTGCGCCATGTTTGATTAATAGCAGCGATTACTTATCGATTTCATGCCGTTGTCGATGTCAATGTTGATGCCGGATGTCGAATGACTGAGAACAGAAGAGAAAAACTTAACTGAACTGAACCAAACTGAACTGAACCAAACTGAACTAAACCAAACTGAACTGAACCCAGTTGTATTGAAGATGAGCTAAGCTAAGCCGAGTCGTGCTCCAAGTGTCACAATAACAGTTAGCGAGTGCGTGAATTGCTTCCTAGCTGCTCTTTTATTGCATTGCAAATGCCATCATTTCAATGGATTAGCCTGACAATCAGACCACAAAACGGGGTAAATATATAACATACGTGCTATAAAACATACTTTTAAGTCTACTATAGAATTTAGTTTCATCAATTCTTCGTGTTCTAACATACATGTAGTTCATACTGTAACTACAATTGTTTCGTTACCGTTGGTTATGTTAGTAATATCTATGTAATGAAATGTTGAAATTTATACATTTGTATAATGAAAAGAATAATGAGGTGTGTATAGTGCTAGACTTTGGTATTGAATATTATGGCAAATTGCTGAGAAGGCTGTTATTTCCTTTATATGGAACTTTGTGTGATGGCGACTGCTATTTAACTTATTCACATCCACCATCCTGAGATCACTGTGCAGCTTGGTATTTCGAACGAAACAAGGGGTAGCCGTGATCCTTCTGAGTGCTTTGTTCTGGCTCGCCTGCAGTTTAGCAATGTTATAGGTAGCGATATATACATCATCCATTTGCGGAATGTTGCTTGAGTTGTTAGTTACTCAGATGTAACAGACACCTTTTCTTAGACCGGTAAAAAAAAAAGCAATAACATATATGAAAACAAAACAAAAAAGACATTAAAAAATAATCTCTCTCATAATGTAAATTTACAAATATAATTTATTAAATATTGTACTAGTAAAATTAGAAAAATTTATGTAAAATAAATAAAAATGTATGTATGTAACTCAATAATTGACACTGCTTTAGTCAAATGCCTTTGTTTTAATGAATACGTAATTCTATAACTTGATGTCTATATAATCCGAACTTTTTTGAGCATTATGGTGATTCTAGTTGTATTTAGAAGTTCAACTGTAATTTTCGCCAAATGCTATAGAACAGCAAAAGTATAACTTCTATTTGTTTATCCAATTCTCCAATTTTATACCATTTTAGTGCCTACATTGCAGAGTAGGAGTATGAATTAATTTACATAAACGTTATTTTATTGCAGTGCGTAGTCTAAATAATCCAATTTTCGAGTATATTTGTATACGTGTTTTTATAATGTACAATATAGAATTCAAAGAATGTATCCCAACAGAAATTTTTATGTGTTTCCTGGGTGTGTACTCATACTATGTATAATTTATAATTATTTACCAAAATGTATAATATTTCAAGAATGGATAAGCTAGTTTAGAAGCTGTTCGACGTCACAAAGGCTAGTTCATATAGAAGCCTGGCGAATATCTTGTACAGATCTCCATATAACAGTTATCACGAGAGAAACTAGCATCGTTGATTTCTTTATAGCACATTTGTTACCCATCTCGTTATCTAAAAAACAAAAAACCAGAACTGCCAGGGATTTGGATAAGAGAAATCGGGTGTTACCGGACTGGATTAAGCTTTTGTATTGATTTTGGTGCTATGACCTTGATAGCGATATGTCTTCCCCATGGTTTTTATCAACTTAACTGCATAGATATTTGCCTGAAAATATTGCACTAGTGTAGAAAACGATGCTCAAGAATGGATAGTTTTTTTTCCCTTTAGCAGACACTTTTCAGATGATATTCTTGCAACTCATTAAGCAATTATTTCATAGCATATTTCATAAAGAACATTTCTAGAACAGTTACAAGCCCTGAATCATCAATCAAAATGGAACGATGAGGGTCTTCAATTGAAACATCCAACAAAATAGAATATGTAAATAATAAATACGATAATCTGGACAATAACTAGTCCGAACAAAACGATAGTCCGGTCAACCAATTTCTTGGTAGACTGTATAATCAGGACATCATGGTTTTTTCTTTACCTCAAAAATACGGGCACTTGTTTTTAAATAATTTTTAGAACGGGGAAATGAAATTTATTGCTTTCCTATTGTTTTTCGAACATTCATAGTCTATTACAATATTTCTATTATTCTTTTTTTTGTATGGGAGCTATACGATCCAGTAATGCTAGGATCTTGAATTTATGAATATAAACCGGAATTTTATTGTGTCCAAATTTCAAGATGATAGTGTAAAAACCAAAAAAAGTTTTTCTAATAAGAACATGAATTTGTGTAGGGGGCTTGTATGGGAGGTACCCCTCCTGATAGTCCAAGGGTCTTGAAATTTTGGTGACTTATATGGGTCAAAAACTTCTAGTTTTGCACACAACCCAAAAAAAAATTTCTATTTATTTATTAGAAATAATAATGCAGAGAGACAGCGAGACAGACAGACGGACATGGCTAGATCAATTCATCTCGTCGCACTGATCAAGAATATATATACCTAATGTGGTCTACGATGTTATTTTTTGCCTGGTGGAAATCACAACTGGAATCTGATTTTAGTAGACAAAGCATCGTCTAGTGTTCAAGCACCTTGATTTTGTTTTGGTTTGTTACAAAGATTGTTCACTCTGCTGGCTCAAGTCAGAGGTGGGCTATTTTAAAATCACATGTAAAATATTTATCGCTAAAACCATTTTTCTAAACTACATGGGATAGATTGTCCCTTGGTTATGCAACACCTTGATGCATTTACACAAGGACTTCATAATTATCGTGAAAACGGTTTCCAATGATCATTGGTAACAGCTGATGAAAATGATATAGCCACGACTCGTGTAGCAGTAGCAGTAGCGTCTGCAGATTTTCGAGGATAAAAATTATTAAAACATATCTGCAGAATACTATGACGAAAGATCGGCTTTCAACTTTTGTTTTTACATATTTCTATTGAAAATGACGTAGTTCATTATTATGATATAATTAATGATATATATATATAGTCTTAAAAAAAAAGCAGCAAACATTATCCCTGATTGTCAGACATTAATGGATCTTAGATTTATCATGGTTGATTTCTAATAAACAATTTGAAAACTCTGAATTTATTTATTAATAACTTTGCATTGCTTGGCAAGTATCATCATTAAAACTAGTTCCACAAACACGAGGGATTCGTGAAGCCCACAGTTGACTTTGGACTGAATGATTAATTTTTTTTTTTTTTCCACTGTAGGAGAAAAAATGTGTGTTGAATGATTTTTTTACTGGTTTGGGATTTCAAAAGAAATTTTCACATTTCTTGAGACTTGATTATAAGTATAAGGGCCTTATTGACAATTGGTGTCCCGAGTAGAAACGCCCCTCCGCTCGAGTCTTAGTCCACTAAGGATGAGCATTCAAATTATCAGTTTGCATAATCTTTCGAATCACCTTCTCGAAATTATACGTACATGTACGAACAACAACATAACACAACTCAATCCAATTCAACGCTTGTATCAAATAACTTTAAACACATTTCACATTGTCCGGCTGTAAGAACGGAAACCGCTTTGTTGCTTTTGCCATTTAACTCCACCAACTCTAATGTCGTTCGCATCATCATCGTGGTCATGAATTTCATGCACACAAAGAGCAGGAACAAGAGCGAAAATAACACACCACAGCAAATTAATACTCATTTCATTTCATTTCATTTACATTTGATGCTTCCTTCCTTTTCCGCGTAACGCAGCGCAACGCAATCGTCGTGTTACTTTACGTTACATTACGTTACCAGGAATCAACAACAACAACAACTGTAAAAACCGACACTAAGGAGACTCTAATCAGAATTTACACTTCTGCTTAATTAAACGCACACGGTTGAGATAGTCAACAACAACAAGAACAACAACTTTGACATAAAATAGCAAGGACAACACACAAGAGGGGAGCTTGGAACATCCTGCATCAACCATGAGTGAAGCAAATACATAATGTGAAAATGTTTTAAAGCACAAAATGCAGAACAGAAGGAGAAAGAGAAAGAGAAGTAATAATAGTTCCTCAGTTTCTATGTACAATGGTACGTATATATGATGGGTAGGAGTAGAAACTCTTGCCTGCTTTGTAGAAGTTGAGGTTGAGCGCTTTAGCTTGTTATATAGCGAACCTAGCGAATCAGACGAACCAGTTTTGAGCGCCATCTCCATCGTTACTAGTAATACAATTAAGTACAAGTGCCGCCGCGTTAATGGAATACTTAGTATACGCAACACGTTAATCACCAGCTATGCCACAATGCTCAATGCCCAATGCCCAATGCCCAATTTCATGCTATGCCATACCATACCATACCATACCGTACCATACCATACCGTACCGTAGCATAGCATACCATTATGGTAAAGCCAATTCCGTGAACAACGCCACCACAATCATTGGCAACCAGCAACAGGAACACGAAATACGAAACATGAAACTACTAAACGGAAAGTGTGTGGGGGTGTGAAATGCGTGTATTACCCACACAAAAATACCCCATCATTCACTACTCGCTCACTCATGGGCTCCAGCTACTCCCCTCTCTTCCCTTCTCATCCTTTGATTTCCAACATTATTCCATTCCATTCAATATGCTGGCGCGTTTATAAGTAGTGTTTTGTGCTGTTAATATATAGGTAAGTAGTAGTACTTCTTACTTTCGTGTTGTCGCGCCTTCGACTTTTCTTCAGACAATAATTAACGTTAAATTAGCCAAAACATTTCTCATCATAAATTCAAATTACAATCAATTTTCGCACACTTGTCAAGCCACACCATACCGCATCACTCCACTTCACTTCACTTCACTCCACATCATGCCACGCTACACTAAACTATGTATGTTATGCCATACCATGCCGACACCCGTGGTCCTTGATGCCGACGGCATCATTGCCGATGGCACGTTGGCGCATCGCGTTCCCTTGTGCGTGTTTAATTTATAATTTCACTTCTCATTTTACTCCAAAAAATGTTAAAATTTCGACCTCTCGTTTCTCTTATTCAACACTATACCATATAATAATATCTCTTTGAAACTGTACTTAAACATTTTTACGGGTATTTGAAGTATAAAATGCCATGGTTAGACCATCTACTTCAACCTCAATTTTCATCATTTCCATCATCATCAGCATCATAATCATCATCAGCAGCAGCCCCAGTATTTCTATCTCCATTAGCAATACAAGTAAATGTCATAAAGTTTCCTTTAACTTTATACGCATGACGTGCTGCCAGTTTTCATTCTCGTTTACTTTTTGACCTTTCATTCCACCATTATTGGTTTGATTAAAATGTCCTTTTTGCGTATGCGACTAAATGTCGCCTTTTAAAAATGTTTACATAACCATAAGCAAAACAAAGACTTTCAATGCACCTGGAAAAAAAATAATACAAAATTATTGAAGCAAAAATACAATTAAAAAAAGTTTATAAAAATTTATAATATTTCCATAAATTTTTCCATGGTTTTTCCAAGTAGATTATCTCTTTCAATAATAAAGAAAACTTGTTTTCCAACAAGTGATACGTATTCGCACTATAACAGAGAAGGATATGTACCAAAACTTATGCTTCAAAAACTAAATTTAACTCGAATATTTGATGTCTTTGTTGTACAATACTTAGAGTATTAGATCCGTCGGCTTTTCAATGATTAACCTTTAATGTTTATGATTACGATTCTATTTCTAGATTAATAAAATTTTTACAATCTTTTTGAAATTTTGGTCATAAACCCTTGCACAATTGTTCTTTAAAACTCTTGAATTTGACACTTTGAAAGGTCTTACAAGATGCTTACATCATAAGAAGGATTACTTCTAAGAATTTTACAATATACATATATATTGTTATATTGAAATTATGAAGATAATATTCCATATCGACTTAATTAACTTTAGATGACACACACATATGATATTTGGTGACACACAGCAAACTGGGCATAAGATCTAGAGATGCCTGTAAGGCTCACATCTACAATTTAATTAGAGCCCAAAACCCAGATTTCAAAACCTATCGAAAATCTGAGCCATTGGAGATTATGGATATAGGATTATGAAATTTACATGGTTGGGAGATATGGAACAGAAACTAATAGTATCCAAATTACAGTTCAATAAGTCAAAAACCAAAAAAGAACAATAAGAACATTAATTGAAATGGGTATTTCTATAGGAGGGACCCCTTCTAGGTGGGACCCCTTCACTCCCGTGAAGAGTATAAAAATGTTTATTCTGCTTTAACAAAGTCTGAAAAAGTTTGTAATTCAATTAATATGCTGGAACATTTCCTTTAAAAGATAAAAGTTAAAGCGCCACACATATTTGGTTTTACCATAGGTAAAATTTTCTAAGGACAAGAAAAAAATTGTTCTCCTATAACAAACTTTATTTTGTCGGAATAAGTTGTTGAAAAACTTCGTTACAGAGAATAAATGTATCTTTTATCCAAAAACATCAAAAAATTTACAAATGTATATGATATACCTTCCTAGTAACTACACATCCTTGAGGCAATAAACAAACCTAACCTAAATAAACTTGTAACAAAAGGGGATGTAGAGGAGTGAAACAGACGTGGAGGAAAAGAAAAGGGCTTTAGTTTTACAGATGGAGGAAATAAAGGCAGAAAACAGGCAACTAAAAAGCGAACTAGAAAAAAAAACTTGACCGACAGAAAGAACAGTCTGAAGTGCAACGACTGGTGGCACAGACGAAATTTAAAAATTTAATCTTCAGAGGCTTTCCCAAGGAAAAGGACCAAAGAGCAGCTATCGTAGACATATGTAAGTTGTGCCAAATTAAATATCTATCACCTGAACCCGTTCAAATGCAAGGACAATTGCTGTGGAAATGCCGTCGGAAGAGAAAGCGGGTGAAATCCTGAAAAGTGCGCGTAAATTGGCTGGGTCAAATACCTTCATTGAAAAGGATCTGTGCAAAAAAAAAATTATAAAAAACCTTACTACAAATAAAAAATAACTTTATCCAAATCATAAAATCTTGATGAAAAATGACTCAATGAAAGTGGGAAACGACTGGTACTGGTTGTTAAAGAACCAAAGAGAACTGATTTGTGGTAAAGAGAAAGCGCTCCAGGCTCTGAAGAAAACTTGCCCAGCTATTATATATCCCCGGAAATCATAGATTTGGACAGAATTATAGGGAAGTCCATTTCAAAAAATGTAGATAAACACAGAAAACACAAAATATTACTTAGCATTACATGAAATACAGAGGTACGAAAAGCTAAAAATAATAACTTACAATGTGGACGGACTAAAAAATAAGTGTGAAGACACAGGACTTAATTATACTGGTTTATGTGCAAGACATTAATTGGAGTCAAGAATTCAACAGCGTTCAGGAAGTCATCAACCAATGCAGCGAAACTAATATTATCATAATGTGCGATCCAAACGTACGAATCAATCAAGAACAACAAGTAACCTCGGATCTCGTAATAACTTCATTTATAGCGGGAAAAGAAAGCAGACGATCACAAGATAAAATTGTCAATGCCAGTGAAAAAGATTTGCTAAGCTTTTGTGACAATCATGGACTTTTCATTCTTAATTGGTAGAAAGGTAGAAAGGCGATACTGAAGTTCAATGAAACGAGAGGGTTTCGTCCAAAGGATGTCTAAGCAAATAATTTTAAATATTGTACATTGTACATACTTTTGTTTTTGATTTTTTTTTTTTTTTTTTTTTTTATTTATTATTCGGACTTCATAAAAATCTTTTGGAAATAAATGGGTAAACTAAAAGTATTATTACTCCAAAATAGATTGCGAAAATCTCTATGTTTTACAATCTTTATTGCTTATTTATTCCTTCTGAAAAAGTCCGTTAATAGTACTGTAAGTAGAATTTCTCTCTATCTTATATAAAATCTATTTTATTCATAGATTCTAAGATTTATGTAGGTAGAAAACAAGCACGCGAAAAAGGCAGCGTATTGGCTAGCGACCTTTTTCAACCCGCCAACTGATAAAGAAATCTCACTAAGATAGTAGATCAAAATCATTCCGAGAACTAGACAGACTTCAATCAGAACGGTTTGGCCACCTTGAATCCAGAAAACTGAATTTTCTATTTGTTGAATTTCAGTTTATTTAATAAAATCCAATCAAGCGTATCAAGACATTGACAGAGGTTACTTAATTAAAACAGAAATAAATGAAGATGAATCATTCTTAATTTAATTTATAACTCTATGACGTACGTCCGAAGGGTGGAGTCTTTTTAACATTCTCGGGAATTTTTTTACAGTAAGGGCTAAAGCAATAGGATTGGCATGCACTTTAAGAGCTTCATTGTAACGACTGGTGTATATACTGTGTATTAAAATCAGCTTAACAAACCAAGAAGCACCCGTGATGTGCAAGGAGCTTTATTCCGCATAGCTTAACCGTGGACTTTGAGCTAGTCCCCAAGCTAAATGCCATACGTATAAGATGGTATAACTTAAAGTATATATATGACGCATGATCGCCTATTAAATGGAACGCTGAAAACGTTTTTCCTGCTTCGACAGACTCTGCATCGACCATGTGTTAGACCACTAACCAAACTTGACGAGCATACTATATCAAAAATACAAAATCTTCAGATCTCCATCAATAACCTACAACTGAGAATATGTATTTATGAATATAGATAATCTATAATTATATTATATATATGTATATATAAATTGACTAATACATAGAAATCTTAGAGTAGCAGGCCTCAGTATCTAGTACTCTAATATCATTTGGTAATTAGCTGTATAGTTTACCCAATATAATTATATAGATTCTCTAGGGATACCCCTGAGCAATATGCTAGAGACTCGACAGCTGTTATGACTTATTAAGATAAAGTGAGGTGCCCACAAAAAGAATTTTCGAATAGAAAACATTGTCCTCAAATCAATGCTTACGGCGAACGCTCTCTGCATGGTGTGACACTCAACGGTATGGCAGCGGCATTGCCGGTGTATCTGTTAACATACCGCCTTGACCCTCGGCAACGTATTTATACATGTATTGCTAATAAGAAGATAGAGTGCTACAGAGTAGTAACACCAATTTTGTTATTGGCTTTGTCTTCATGATGCCATCAGCCGTGCGTTAATCAACCGTCCGAACATGCCGGTCGGTTCTTTATAATATTTTTGCACGAATTTAGATAAATGACCATTTTTATAGAGACAAAATGCCACCTCAGGCATTTAATATTTTAATTTGAACTTGTAAGGAATTATCGATCTAATCAGAGATTATTCTTTTTCAGCTTATAATAAACGAAGAAGTATGACTGCATAATGTTCTCAAAGATCGCAAAGTGGTGGCTTAATTATTCGATATCGGATATCGATTTATGCATAACATATAGTTAATAAATAATTTCTGTGCGCAAATTAACATCCACATAATTGAGACCCAATCAGAAAAGTTAGTTAAAACTTAGTACAAAATCTTCCGTCATTGATTCCTAAATAGGATACATTTTCTTCCATTTCAAATTCATATCTTCTCACATTATCATTCCGGAAATAAATATATAATTTTGTTTTTTTTTTTTATATATATATACATATGTATATACATACATATATATTAAAATAAGTATTAACATCATAATTATTCACATTAAAAGATAAGATTATTAAGACAAAAGTTTTTATTTTTTGATCAGGTTTGCAATAAAAAATATGTGTATATTTATATACAATTTATATTTTTGAGTGTATCTCTCTGTGTGTGTGTGTGTATCTGAATGTGTGTATTTGTATTTGTATTGTTATCACTAATATATAAGATAAATGTTACAAACAAATAGAAACAAAAAAAAAAAAAATAAAGACAAAATAAAAGAATGCCAAACAAAAGATGATGTTCTCATGCATGCGACTACAATACAAGCAAACATAAGGAAAGGAAAGGAAAGGAAGGAAAGGCAGGGATATTTAACTAGGATTTATAAAAAAAAAAAAAAAAAAAAAACCAACAAACTATGCATTACAATATATATACATAGATATACTATATATTTTTTATCCTCTTCAATAAAAAGGAGCATAAATAATTTTCAAGGACACAGACAGAAAGAAGACATATGTAGATAGAATAGAAACAAGAAATGATTGTGATAATAAAGGAAAAATAGATAAATTATACGATGCCACCAATAAAATGGCGACAATGTTATTGCTTTGCGTATTATACAATTTTTGTTGTTGTTGTTGCTGTTGTTGCTGTTGTTGCTGTTGTTCTTGTTGTTCGTGTTGCTGCTGATTTTCTCCATGTGGTTGTTGCTGCTGTTGTCAGAGTGAATTACTTATATTGACAAGTACAACACTTTGTTCTTGTGCAACAGCTGCCAACTCTTTGAGCCATTCATCTAATAATACAGCGCAAAGTGCTAAATCACGACTACGTTCACTGCCACTTGTATTTGCAATGGCACCCATCGATGACATCGATTCAAGTGATACAGGTTCAGAGCCAAAGCCAGAAGTGGCACCATTACCGCCACCACTAATCCCCATACTAAAATTGCTATCACCACCGCTACCGCTACCGACACCGCCACCGCCACCGCCACCGCCACCACTAACACCACCAAGTAGTGTTGAACCAATGCTTGTGAGTGTCAATGAAGAATGGGCGGATAATGTTATATTACTGCCACGTTCTCCACTACCAGAACTTAAACCATTCGATGATGCTGCTGATATATTTTGTAATCTTGTTGTTGTTGTTGTGCCCATTGTTGTTCCTGCTGCTCCTGCTCCTGTTCCTGCTGTTGCTGTTGTCATTAAAGCTGTATCTTGCATTGCACTCCGATCGCTTAATCTACGTCGATCTTGTGCTGGCGAAATCATTGACAAACTTGTCTCACATGTGTTGTTTGTTCCTATTGTTGACATTCTTGATGTTTGATCATTAATTATGTTGTTGTTACCGCCAGAAGATGATCCACCACCATTTGCCTCATTGCCAACTAAAGATGAAACGGCGCCTATGAAAAGTTTCAATATCAATTAATAAAATCTTTGATTTGTTTCCGCAATTTAATATAAAAATATTCTTCAAATAGCAAACAACAAAATATATGAAATTTAAGCAAAAAGCAAAGCTAATTATTATATATACAAAACAAAAAAACAGTCATGCAAAAAAATTCTATAAAATAAAAATTAATTATTCCTTCTACAGAGCAGCAGCATAAAGTAGCAATATAATGGCAAGAATAAAGAAGAATTTGAAATAAACAACAAACCAATATTTAGTTTAGCGATATATTTATTTAAAACAATGAATGGGAAAGATAAAAAAAGAGAGAGAGAGAGAGAGAGTGTGTGTGTGTGTGTGTGAGAAAGAGAGATAGAGAGAGAGAGAGAAGTCAAACATGCAAGGAAAAAAAATTAACAAAAATTGAAATCACATTAAAATAAAAACGAAAAAAAGAAATAATCTGTATAATTTGTAGAAAAAAGATACAAAAGATACAGATACAGATACAGATACATTTATAAGTATACTATATATATGGAGAAATATAAAGAGAAAGGAAAAAGAGACAATAGACTTATATCAAACATAAGCGTGATATATTTACCGGTGAAAAATGCGTAAATTTGTGATAAGCCAGATGAAGCTAGTAGTATTTCAAATAGAAATATTTTGGATAACGAAAAAATAAAAGAATATATAAAAAGTTTATGTTAATTAAATGTTCATTCTTTTTTTTTTTTTTTTTTTTTTTTTGAATTAAATTTCAATATTTTTGTAAAATTATTTCTTTTTTATTTTATTGTTTTGTTTTTATTTATTTTAGTATATATATATTTTATATTTATGAATGAATGTAATTTTGAGCGAGTGTGTTGTGGGTGTGGGTGGTGTATTTAAAATGAAATAAATTTGTAATGAGTTGAGTATTTTAAAATGATTAAATTAAGTGATGCAATGCAGCTTTTGTTACAGAAGTTCATTTAACAAATTCGTAGGCGATCGTACCCAAAACCAATGTAAAAGTTCTTTATAACGAGAACGACGCATCCTTATCCAAAAAAAATAGAATGAAAGTGCATGTTTCCATGGTATCAACAAATACTTAAGTACATATAGATATGCTGGTAATTGTTTATTGTTCATACACCTTTCACACAAACAAACACATACATACATTGTACACTTGTACTTGAACATTATAGAAGGATTCCATGTACATATATACATCAAACCCCCATTGTTATGTTCATTATTCTATCAATTCGAAAATAATCTATACATACATATATTAAAAGATTTAGATTTTGAAATTCTTATCTGTTTCTTTGTTCGTTTGTATGCGAATCACTTAAATGCCACTCATTGGATTTAAATTCGAATTAGTGAAACATAACAAGCTTTCTTATGAGTAATATTCAGCGTTTATTTCATCAAAATGGGCGTATAGAATCAAAAGATATTAATTTTTAATTAAACCAAAGATTATTCTCTGGCTTTGCATAGAGAAAGCGAGCAGTGGTACAATAATTTGTTAATAAATGAGTACGCACAAGAGTTTAACATTGTAGAATTTCTTTTCAACATAGATTGAAAGAAGTGAATATTGGAAATTTTTTCCATAATTTAAACAATTCAAAGGCTTAAGGATAATTTTTAGATCTCAAAATAGCTTAAAAATTATTGGGACGGATTCTAATCATCTTTTTGAACTGTACATTTGTGCACAAATTCAAAATAACATATTCTGCTGGGGAAAATGATAAAATCTCTTTCCTGAATGGGACGGAGAGTCCTCCTCTAATATATGTATATGAATTGTTGTTTTACCAGGTACTATTAGGTTATTAAAGGGCGTCAATGTTGCTTCAATTAGGAGTATTGAAGTAACAATACGAGGATATAAAAAATCCAAAAATTAAAAAATATATCTTATAGGATGCAGTCTACCTCAACATTATGTTAATAATTTTACTCCGAATTCGTTTTTTTTTTTTTTTAAATGTTATATAATTGAAACATTAGTCAACTATAAGCAATCCAATATTTTTGTGAGACCTTGGAAGATTACGGCGATTGATTTCAGTTTGCAGAAAGGAAGTAGAATTTTATAGAGTTTGTCGATTGGGTGCAATTTTTTTATTCGACTTTGAATCACCGTTTATTATTCTGGAAGTGAATTTAAGTTTGAGTAAAGTCTGTATTTGTAACGGCTGCTGTGAAATTTTATTTCCTCAAGAATTGTAGGGTCACAGAGATCGTTGTGGAGCGTCCAGTTTCTGACGTACCAAGGGGCCATTAGAAATTGTGCTGAAGGCCATGTTTTGTGAGATATGTACTTTCCTGTGCGTGATATAGCCCATAGAAGGGTGCAAAACAATGTGTATGTATATTCAGATCTTATTTTCCAAGCTAAGTTTGCTCCTTTACCCAGATGCCAATTCAGCCTTTTCATTTTTTGCGAACAGGATCAAGCAATGGTTTTTATATGTATTTTCCATGTTGAGCGTTTGTCAAGGTGAAAGCCCAAGTAATTCACCAAACGATACCGAAGGTATATCTTTTCTCCTGTCTGAACTCAGAACCTCAGTGTCATCCGAGTATGTGGCTAAGATCGTGATATTAGCAGTCGGTTGAGGTATATCTGCCGTTTGGAATGTGAATAGCACAGGAGGTAATACGCTGCCTTAGGGAACACCAGCCTGAACAGAACGGAATGAAGACTTTGCATCTCCGTACTTAATGTAAAAAGTTCTGTTTATCAAAAAAGATTCTACAACATTAAAAAGAACGGTAGATAGGAGGTCTTTGAAGTCAGACTCGATCGAAAGCTTGTTCGATGCCAAAAAATGAGCCAACACTTTCCCTGGAATGCAGACAGAATGTGATCCATATCGTACTCGGTGGACTTGCTCCGGGGTACCATAGTGTTCCCTTAAGCCAAATTAATGGTTGGAAATGCCTTTCTGGGAGAATCTAAAACAGTCCTTGAAATATTTAAATAACAAACAAATATCATCTGTCTTTTTATTCGAAACAAATGTTTTAATTGAATGTTCTCTGTAGAAAAAAAAAACCCCTACTATGTGTTTTGATGAAGACATTATTTTGTGTCACAAATGTTAAAATGTGACTTCAAGCTTCTTATAATAAGCTAAGTACAAGACTGATAAGTAATACAAGGGTGACAAACTTAAAAACAGCACAAAGACAATATACAAGACAAATGATATTTAACAAACAGTGACGTAACATGTTACATAATAGACGAGAACTACATGTTCTATTAAATGAATAATTTGATGGCAAAATACACAGAACAAATGTAATCTGTAAATCAACGACTTCATAGATCAACAGTATTTTCACATTTAAAGTTGCAATCTTAGTATTGACTAAAGGCTCCCAATATATGTATAGGTGTCGAATTTTTGTTTAAAACAATTTGATGTGTTGACATACACACGTGTCCGTACACAGCACACACGTCCCTTCGCAATGAATACAATCAAAAAGAGAAGACAAATTTGATGTACACATCATATTCTATTCACATCACATCGCTGATGAAGAAACAATTTGCCGAAAATCAAAAAATTTTTATATTGAGCAAACACTCAAATCGCGAAATACACGCGTGAGAATCGCTCTTAAATCAACGATTTGAACAAAAATTCGAGACGTCTATTGGGGCTTTAAGTTTGATTACAGTCCTTCTCCCTACACTATGAATAACTAAGTATTTATTTTTCTTAGACAGCAACAAAAATTAAGGGTTGTATTTGATATGATCCAAAACTTCTAACAATTCAAACAACCAATACAAGGTTTCACGTTGTCAGTCCCCACCCATTGGTATATAGCATTTCATAAGCATGCATGCATTCAGATCTGTAAAAATTATCAGACATCAGATATAAAACAATATAAATTCTTGCGCATACTAGACCCTAATGAGTGTACGAGTAGCATGTATCCTAACTGATTTTGTAATCCTTTTGCATATGTTAAAAAGTGTCTGTTTGTGTGAAAGGTTTGAGTTTATATAAACTTCGACAGAACCGGAGACATTTCATATACTTATTTAAATGATGAGTATTAAAATATATCTATGAATGTTTGTGTATGTGTGTGTGTGTGTGTGAGTGTGTGTGTAAATGTATTGTATAAATCTTAAATTAGCAATCGGAATTGTGAACTTACCACCACCACTACTTGTTGTTGTCGTCGTTGATATCGCTGGTGTCGTCGATGATTTCCGACTAAACATACTTGTAATCGATTTACTGATGCTTCGTCGTTTATTATCATTACGTCGGAAAGGATCATACGCATTTGTTGGTGTTGCTTGAACTGGTGTAGCAGCTGATATTGTTGAATATGTAGAACGTTGTTGTCCATGCGTTTGTTGATGATGGGCATTGGACGCATATGCATTCGTTAACGTATGTACTGGTGAATTTTCGGTTGCTTTACGTGCATTCACCAAACGGAATTCACGATCGATCAAATAAGAACGTGCTATATCAACAATTTCCAATGAATCCTCGGTCACAGGTAATTCAGCATCGATTTGTTGCTTTAGTATACGTAACACTTGATGGAATGAAGGCGTATCGGATGTGATTGCAATATCTGGTCGCAACAACAACGAATGCACTAATGGCAATGGATACCATGTTAGTCTCGTTATTAAACCAGTTAAATGAAGATTCACATAAAGTGTATTACTGGTGAAAGTTTGTAATTTTGTCCAAATCGCATTTAGAAAGGGACCTAAAATGGATGGATGATTACAAAGTTATAATTTTTTTTAATATGATAAAGAGAAATTACCATATATATATTATGCTTTATATCAAATTTTTATTTAAATTATTACACTGACAAATTTAAGTGTACGTTTTCTACGTCCCAGATTGTTTAGACTTTGCAATTCAAGAAATTGCTCAACTTGTAATTTTTTTACTCTTCACGCAATGAATTGTACAAGTCTGTCTAGGCCGGAGAATAACTACGTTATAGAGGATTTCGTTACAGAGAGGTTAAAATATATATGAAGAAATTTAAAATAAAGAATGCTGTGTCTTCAAAATCACTTCGTTATAGAGAAGTATTCGATATTGGGGAGTTCCACTATATTCTCAAACTCGATGAAAGGAGTTGATTGTCCGTCTGTCCGTCATATATACGGGTATGCAAAGTAGTCCATTAGTTTTGGAGTTATAGACCTGAAATATAAATATAGTTTGCTTTTCGCCAGACGTCGTAATCAACCAAATCTAGGGACCTTACCTTCCATAAAAAATCAAATTCAAATTAATGTTTGTGTTTTGTGCTATCTTACTGAAATTTAGACACTTTAAGTACCTGACCCATAGTCACCATGGAAATTTCAAGATCATAAGATTACTAGATCGCATAGCTCCCAAATAAATATTGCTGTCACAATGTTGAAACACAGTATGTATACTAACTATACCGTAAATATAAGTCAAATCAATATTGAAATATTTCTGTGCGCCCAATCACAGGAGCGTAGGCAAAAATGTTTTCACTGATATGCGTGAAGAGTATTACAGCTTCAGCATGGCCGAAGATAACCTTCATTCTAGTTTCTTCTATAGATAAATTCAGATATATCCGCAATTCATAAATACATAATACATATGTAAGTATAACGTACTCTAACAACAAAAGGATGCAGAATTATTCGTTATATCATGATGTTTGTTGTGTCATAATATCATGTTAATCACTTACAAACTCTCTGCGTGAGAAGAGAATATTTCTTCTATAATTAGCCAATTTGTGAGTAAATTGAATCGAAATTCTGTTTTTTTAAGTTATGGTACGATATGTACATATATTTACTTCTGTTGACGATCAGATTGAATCTAAATTCTTAAAGAACTCAACTTTGTTTGTTAGCTAAAGATCAATAAGCTCCAGTTCGGAAACAATTTGCATTTAAGAAAGGATTACTTTCAATAACAATAGTATACTAAATTTTAGTCTTGTCCATTCTTAAATGCCTTAAATTCATTATAATTCGTACTCCCACCGGATTAACAATATCATCTATAATATAATACAATTTTTAAAATATATCTCTATCCTTCGATTAACAATAGAATCAGTATTGAAAACTATTGAAAAGATTTGGTAATTTGGAGAGTTTCCGAGCTTTGAAAAAAGTTGTCAATGACTGTATAAGAAACTTAACATCAATTTGAAACAGAATGGAAAATATACATATGTATATGTTTTTTTTACTTCTTCAAATTATTTTTAAATGAAATTACTAAGTGTAAACAGTTTCTTACCCAAGCTTACGGTTCCCTGTGCAAATAAATCTTCCGAAAAATCCAAATCATTCAGTACCAGTTCATTTCGATTGTTTGATATACGCCATGGTTCTCGTTTAATGCAAACAGTGGCTCCAATGCTTGTTGTAGCTGTGCTACTATTACTATCCAAAATATCAGCAGATGTAGATGGAATATTGCCATTGCCATTATCATTAACATCACCATCCTCATCAGCTGGCCGCCATTTAAATGATTCATAGCCACTTGACTCACCAATCGATTGTAAACTATCCAATTGTTTCTTATCACCACCATTATCAGAGGCAACACTATTATCTACACCTGTATTGCTTAGAATTGAACAGTTCATGGTCGTAGTTGTGGTGCTGGTGGTGGTGGTGGTGATAGTGCTAGTGATGTTGGTGTTGGAAAACTCACTAAAGAATTGTTTGACCAACTCAAGTGCATGCATTGTATTACGTTGATTGTCATTCCTTGGCCACTTTTGATATTTATACGAATTGGCCCATTTCTCGCAATCACGTTGACACTGGGCAATACGCCAATGAGCCTCAAATAGATAAGCATGAATATTCGCATACAAACTATCCGCTGTATACAAACCATAATAGTTCCAATTTGCCCCAATTGTTTTACTCATTGTAGACGTTGGCGAAGGCATCGTTGTTGTTGTTGTTGTCATTGTCTGCGACAATGTTCCCGACGACATCTTCATCGTTGTATTACTATTATGACTTGAACCGATTTGCCCAGATACAGTTTCACCAAGATTTTTATGCCTTGTCAATTCCCGAGCTCGCTTCATGACATCCGGTGTTAGCTCAAGAAAAAACTCAGCACTATTTATATATGGATCAATTTTATTTATTTTATGTCGATATGATATTGGCACATGTTTGCCTGGCAGCATATATTTAAGCATTAATTCCAACATCAAATCCTCACAATGTAAGCCAAGTAAGGTATCGAATAATGCCATTGTGACCATACAAAGATTGGCATCCGGTGAATTAAGACGTTCCACCAATGAGTCCAATATGCGTTCACCGTCGAATTTCTCAGTATCCAATAAAAATTTTATAAATAGACGCAATAGACCCGGTTCGGTTATAGATCTTAGTATCAGATCCAAATATGACATGGCCGAGATTTGTGAGTCAGCGTTTGTCTGTAAATGTTTGCCATTCAATGTCTGAAAGACAATTTAAAGAAATTGTTTCGATATTTCTTGGTGTGGTTAATTTCAAAATTTTCTCATTTCTCATCGATGACAACTGACAATATTTTACGTACTTACAAACATACATACAAACATACATATTAAAAATTATTGTATAATTAAAAAAAATTGCAATAAAATTAAAAAATTATAGATACAAATAAAAAAGCAAAACAGCAAAATAAACAAAAATATTAAATTAAAAGCCTTAAAGGATTAACAACGAGAATATAGTACAGATAGAAAGAAGGTAGAGACATAGAAACAAAGAAACATACATACGATATATGTAACTACAATCCCGATCAATCAAATAGAAATCAAAGTTTTTCTATATAATGGAAATTTTTAAAATCGAAATACTAACAACATTTGCAAAAATATATTTTTATACTCTTCACGTAGTGAATAATATTATAAATTTGTCATTAAGTTTGTAATGCAAAGAAGGAGCCATCGTAGACCCCATAAAGTATTTATGTATTATAAATACTTGATCAGTGTGACGAGACGAGTTCTTCTGGCCAAGCCCGTCTGTCCATCTGCATGTATGCAAACTAGTCCCTCAGTTTTTGAACCAGAAAGCTGCACGAAGCTTTTTTTTTACCATACGCAGCACATTTGTCGGAATCAGCCGACTCGGACCACTAGGTGGGCTACCTTTCATACAAAGCCCCAACTCAAATACATGTTCTTATTAGAAAACTTTTGGCTTTTTGTGCTATCATCTTGAAATTTGAACACAATAGGTTCTGATCTATATTCATCAACCATGTAAATTTCAAGACACTCGGACTATCAGGAGTGGTACCTCCCATACAAAGCCCCTACTCAAATGCATATTCTTAGATAAACTTTTTTGTTTTTTTTTTTTTTTTTGCTATCAATCTTGAAATTTAGACACAATAAGTTTCTAATACATATTCATCAACGATATAAATTTCAAGATTCTAGGATAGCTCCCATACAAAAAGATGTTTTCTAGGGGCTGCGTGAAGAGTATTACATTTTTGGCATAGTCGAAGATACCCTTCCTTCAGGTTTTAGTATTCAGTATTCAGTATTCAATTTTTTGATAAGCAAAACAAAAATTATCATCAAAGTAAAAATGTTATCTTTTAATATATTTTTTTGTTATGTAAACCTCAAGAATAGCCTATTTTTGATCAATCAAATAGACCCAAACCTTCCTAAAATTGTGTATTAACTCAATGTTTTAAGCTTCGTCAAAACACTTCAAAAATTTGGCCAGGCATTGAATCGTTAGGGGAATTTGGAAGATTCAATGAGAGTTCGTTCGCTTCTGGTGATCTTAAATACTATTTGTTAATGATTCGAGATTGGAAAAGCCATCCACAAATGTAATCGATGGCATTGAGGTCAAGAGAGTGTGGAGGCCATTCCATGAAAGTAACATTTTCATCATTAATCCACTTCTTTACCACTCGAGCGGCATGTTTTGAATTATTAATATGTTGACATGTTCAAGGTAATGTCCCGAAAATATTACAAAATTGTAGAAATGCTCTCTGTATCGTGTGGCATTCATCTTAGATGAAACTTAGTGGAATAGAGATCGAATAATAAGAGATGGCACCCCCACACCATTACCATGGGACAAATAGTGTTTCTTATGTCATGGAAGTAGTAGTTAAAACCATCTGGTTCATCCAGCGTTTACCATCAGATATAATAGATTCGATGCCACTCGCTATTCCATGACATATATTTCAGAGCAAAAAAAAAGTGCGAGCATGCATGTACGAATCTCTTTATATGTTTTGCTTTTTTTATCTATGAATTTTCATCAAATTTTAATTGCAGAACACATTGAATTTTAGGAAGTACTTTCCTGACGGGTTTTTTTTTTTCATTTTGTCCATAATTTGATAGACAACAGTCTGTAATATTCATAGATTTTTCCTGGTTGTAAGATTGCTGTCTCAATATATTGCCTTCTTCTTTCGAAGTTAGTGCTGCATAAATTATTAGTTAAACTTAAAACTTTATAAAATAAAGAATTACTTAATTAACACAAAGTTTCAGAAAGACTTTATCATTTTAATAGTATCTTATTTATCATTGATTGAAAAATAACATTTTAATGGTTTATCAAAGAATTGAATACTGATATATACATAATTATATATTTGAAAATTTTGTTAGTATATACCATTTCGATTTCAAAATTTCCATATTCTATTTGACATATCGGGAGTGTGGTATATAGAGACACATACAGATAATAAAAGCATTTTATACATTTTTTTTTTTTTTTAGTAGAGACTCCTCCTTCTTCTTTACTCAACTCATCTGAACTCATCTCTACTCAACTCTACTTCACTTTACTTTAATTTTGCTTAATTTAGAAGGATTATTATTATTATTTTTTTATTTTGAATTTAATCAATCCATTTGAATGAAATTGAACGGAACGTAGACGAAACGAAACGAAAACCAACACCACAGAAATGCATCGAAGACAATTTGTATATATAGGATTTGAAATGATTTTACTAACCTGCAATATCGCTGGTCCCAAAACGGGTACAATAAAGCCTTGATACATAAAATCCAATAATTGTTGTTTAATCATTTCATGTGCCACCTGAACGACAGCATTACAAAATTCGAGGGCATTCATGAATAACGTCAATTCAGGTATTTCAGTAACATCATCAGGGGTAATGCGATGCCAGTCAATTGATGTTATTTCAATGGAATTGGGCAAACGCGAATATAAACCACCAAGACCGGTAACAAGTAATGGACACATAGATGAATATTGTGCTATATAAGTGCCAATATTGGAATTCTTTTGCGATAAAGCCATACAGAGTAAAAGGGCATCACGTGCCTGATGACCAAGACTACCTTCACGATGGACATAGGGTATAAGTAATGAAAATATTATAAAGCTGCAAATGGAAAGGAAAACAAAAAACATATGAGTATAAAATCATCAAATACAATATTAAATTACTTACTTGGTTGTTGTACCACTTTTGGTTTGTATGCCACGCTCTTGCACCTGAGCCTGAGCCGAAAAGAAGAACAAATCCAATAGATGAACATTTTGCATTAATACAACACACAATTGATTCAGTAGGATGACTAAGCGTTTCTCCAAATCTGGTGGAAAGATTTCACCTTGGCTTGACGCAAGTATTTTTAGCAGTGGCCTCAAAAATGGCTCATGACATAGCAATTGATGACGTGAATGACTAACAAGTAATTCATATAACTTCAATTGTTCCAATCGAACAGCATTCGCATAACGACCCGTCGAACAGCCCCATTCATAGAGTTTGTCTAGTAAATTCTCACTAAGCATAAATTCGAGGCACGGTGCTGGTGGCGGCGTCGAGCTATCCGTTGTCGGTAAGGCGATTTTATTGCAATGATGTAACTCAACCAATAATAATGTGACCATAAAATCCAAATGCGAGACAACACCGAGTACATCATCATGTGTTGGCGGCGGTTTATTTGGTGACTCTGAATGTTGTATTATTTCATAAGCTTGTTGCCAATGTTTACAGAAACTATCGTAACATGCTCGCGGATCACAATCTGTGGCAGTGTCAATGGGACGTTGTCGTAATTGTGACGATGATGATGATGTTGATGATGAAGATTGATGAATTGAATTACTGCTGCTGATGCTGGCCAATAAAGGAAATTTTGGTGTTGAACTTGTGGTAGTAGTTGAACCGCTTCGGTTTAAGCTATTTCGCAATGGACTTGAGCGAAGCCAACTCATTTCTGCTCTTTTTAAAAATGATGATTGTAGTTATGGGTGTGGGTGTCGGTTTCGGTGTCGGTGTCGGTGTCGGTGTCGGTGTCGGTATAGTCGTGTTCAGTGAATAAAAATGTATAGTTCTATATAAATCATCTATGTATGTATGTATGTATTTAATTAAAATTCTTTTTGTTTACGAAAAAATCAAAAATATTTGCTCTCACTCCGTCTTTGCTGTATCTTCGTTTTTATATTTTATTTTATTTTATTTTATTGTATATTTTATTGCTATCATCTATATATGTAACTAAAGATTTATTTGTCACTCGGTCTATATGTATTATCTGCAATGTTGTGCTATATCAGCAGTGAGTATTTCTGTCATACTGTTAAATTTTTTTTTTTTTTTTTTTTTTTGAGGCCAAAATAGCTAAAATGATAAGAAAAACAAACAAAACAATCAGAAAAAAAGAAAATTCGCATTGGTAAAAAGTTGAAAAATTTTAAGGGCGGACAAGATACGTAATGATCCATGCATATAGTAATAGTAGTAGTACTAATACTAGTAAGTGCTAATGACCCTGATTGGTAACTAAAAAAAGAGGCGCTTGAAGTTAATCATATAAATTGTAAACAATATCAACAGAAGCAACAGCAACAGCAACAACAACAAATATTTGCACTTTAACGCAACGATGCACTTGCCCCTTGCTTTTTTGGATCTGCTACTGGTGCTTGCTTTTATTTCAGATACTATGGCTAATGTTGTTCCAATTGTTGTTGCTGCTGCTGTTGTATTGTTGCTGTTGTGTTGTAGCTGGTGCTTCATGCTACTCACCCAAAATTTTGTTCGTTTGTTATTTGTTTTTTATTTGAGTTGAGTTGAGTTGAGTTGCGGTGTGCTTGGGCCGTGTGCAGCAGGCAGCTGCATTTGATGTGCTTCTCTTATTTATAAAAATTTCATTCGCATTCGCAACTGGACTTGCATTTTGCTCTATTGCTTTTTCTGTTTATTTGTTTTGGCACTTTTTTCTAAAATTTTTGTTTTGTTGTTTTTTTTTTTTTTTTTTTTATTATTTTCATAGAAATATGAAGAATAATTAAGGCAACTATGTATATTATTATAACTCTGCGCAATTAATGTTTTAAGTGACTCTTTTTTTTTTTTTGTTATTGCGCTGCTTTTATGTTTAACATTAAATATATACACACACACATAATTTGTATATCATGACATCACAATATTAGACGAATTTTGATTTAAATTGCGTTTCTCGAAACAAAATAAAAATAATTACAATATAAATAAATATTCATCAATATAGACACATTAAATTTCTATTTATTTACACACACACACATACATATTGCAAAAAAAAAAAAAAAACAAATAAATTAAATTTCGGAATAGAAAGTAATGAATGACCTAATTAGTGTTGAAAAATGCAACATTCACTTGTAGGGTTGCACTGAATTGGATGTATTTTTTTTTTAACCTTGGCATCACTGTTTCTTTGCGTTTAGTGATAGAAAAGCAATTTAAGTGGCGAAGTAAACAGAATCATTCTCAGTATTATAATAGTTTTATGTGATAACAAGACGGGAATTAAATGAAGAGAGAAACACAAACGGTTTAAAAACAAATTTTGTTATTGTTGTAAAAAATCCAAGGAATGAGTAAAAGAAGTTTGTACTTCAGTGTGCATATTGATACCACCTCTGCAGTCTCACCACCACCACTACAACTAGCATCTTCATCAAAACAAAAACAAAAGTCAATTAAGAACTCCCACAAAAATTGGCAAGCCAAGTGCACAAGTGAATGCATGAGTGAGTGAGTGAGTGCATGAGTAATGTGATAATGGCCAGCACAAATCCCTTTGATGATCCCTCGGTTGATGGAAATTCTAGTGAGATTCTAGAAGGATTCCTTTGTCCAATTTGCCGTGAAGACCTGAAATCTATTGAATTTCTCACGGATCATTTTGAGAACTCACATGCAGAAGAAGAAGATGCACTTAAATCAATTTTCAAAGATATTTTCACCAAAGCAAAAAAGAAAATCTTACTCAATTTCGATGATTCACCATTCGATTTAACACGCAACAATAGTAGTAAATTGTCATCAATTGGCAACTTAGAAGGTGCTTCAATCTCATCCGATTTGCAATCATCTAGCAATGGATTCGCACGGACAAATGTCTACAATTTCATGGATCGTCAAACTGTCGGCACCGAACGTGCTCTTTTCGATTATTTTCAATCTGTTCGCAATCCACGCCTAGAACGTTATGCCAGTGAAACTAATAAACTAATTATACGACTACATAAACTGTTAAAAGACATGCCATCAGATCCTATACAACGTAAACAACATGAACAAAAGGTAAGTTTCTTATTATATATATATATATGTAAACGCTACCGACATTACTCTCAGGGTCCCTTGCCATGACAAGGTGGCATTCCAGCAATGGGATCAACCATATAACTTACCCTACAAATTTGAATTCTTTGAATTCTTTAAATTTGTATTTATTTTCCTTTTTCTTGTTGTGTTTTTGACAATAGATTGTTGCCTGGTTAGATGGTAGTTCGGTAAAGTTGTGCCCGAATTGTGCCAAAAGTTTTCATATTGCAAGACGACAACATCATTGTCGCCTTTGCGGAGGCATAATGTGCAATGATTGTTCGAAGTTTTTACCCATAGAAAATGCAAGTAAGTATGAGTAAGAAAATCATTAAGTATATTAATTAGGAAAAGAAATTAGTAATATATAATTTGTATGTTTTTAGTGAATTTGGCTAGTCTGACAACTTCGTCCAGGAGTGAACAACTTCAGTTGGAAAGTGAAGCAAGCTCCTCGAGTGCCTCACAAAAGACGATACGTCTTTGTTATCACTGTCTTTGGTTGCTGGAGACACGTCAGGATATGCATGAGAGTCGTACGTGCCGCCCTTTGATCACACAAATCTATGATGAAATTAAGCAACTCCATAAGGATATCACACCCGATTTGGAAATGTATTCAAAAATAGTTAATAGCCTTTATGAAGGTGAATCGATTTTTACCATTGCCGACGCTGGTGCGTTGCGTGGTAAAATTGGCCAAGCAGCTGAGGCTATAGACAATCGAAGTAAACGCATATTTGCGATACCTTGTCAGGCTGGCAGTCGAGAGGAATCACTCAAGAAGGCCATTCGCCTCTCTTGCATACAAACTATTAAGGAGAAAATGCTGTCATTGCCACCACTGCCAGCTGAAGAGCAAATACTTAAAATTCAAGAACGTAAACGTATTGAAACAAAGCAACGCATAGAAACCGAACAACGTATGGCAATGGAGGCATTTGCACGTTACGGTCTTAGTGCTGCACACAATCAGGTCCAAATCAATGCAAATACTGATGATACAAATTTTGTGCATGGCGTAAGTTTTTGACCATTTAATAATAAATCAATCAATATGTCTTTATCATCACCTCTTTATAGTCCGACTTACATTCCATTAACAATTGGTCAGCACACCAAGTTAGTGCCATGGCATCAAGTCATCAAGCACACGATGATCCTCTAGTGGAACAAATCAATATTATCAAGGGTTTCATAAAGCAAGCACGCCAAGAAATGAATTTCGAAGTTGTAGAAACACTTGAAATCAATTTACGAGAACTTCAGCGTGAATTCTATGCTAGGCAGAGGCTCAATAATTCAGCAGGACCAACTGATACAATTAATACAAACGATGGCGAAGACGGTGACCGACAATAAACACATACATATATTAAAACAAAAATTGTTAAAATTATATAATATTATATAAAAATTACAGTGTTCTCAAAAACTAAACCAAAACATAAAAAATACACAAAACAAACTTAAATGGATCTCATAGTATATGCTTTCTTCATTATGTTCTTTATGGCATTAACACATATGGAAACAGATAAATCCCAGAAACTAGATTATAAATTTATATGTAAATAGCAATTGAAAATATTTACTTCTCAGCGTAAATAGAATACTATAATTTTATTCAACTACTTCAATGACGATCACACTCTCGAATGTGTCACACAATTCAGAGATCTGTGATCATTTCAGCACGCATATCTCTTCTTCCATCAATAAAGCTAGAGTCTTATTAGGAAACATTAAAAGTTGATCTAGAGAGTTTAATGATACTTATACTAATTAATTGTTCTTCACATCTAATTCTGAAATAAACATATTGTAAAAATTATAGTGAGAATTAAAGTCGTAGAGACTTCATATCATGGCACTGAGCACAACGATTGATAAACGTCCAATGTATACCCTATATCTGCAGGTACAAAATTTGAGTCATACTTATTTACGTCATAAGATTCACTCCTTGTTCTAGAGTTTAGTCCTATGTTAAACCTCTGCTTCTCTATGGGTCACAGCACCCGGTTGCATAACGCAGCTCCACGTCGAGTTCATACTCTACCCGAATCTGGATAACAACCACAGCCTCCACTTTACTTACATAAAAGGGCCATCTCCGCTGGTCAGGATGGAAGCATGTTTCGTGGGCCCCAGACCCCAGATAAAAACACTCTGATCAGATTTCATAACTGAGTTACTATCAATTTAAGCTTCAAACAAATTTGATAGCCCACAGGAGGCACAGTATAATCTATATTGATGGACATAGCGAGGTCTATTCCTAACTCTTCCCACAAATAGGCAGCATTTTTATGATCAAAGATCAGGCGACCATATATCCAACACTGTCACAAGGACCACAACCGAATGGTTATTAGGCTGAGACCGCCATTGACAAAATCGGCCGTGATACCCGACAATGTATAGTGATAATATTGAATCTGTTCAAAAACAATTCTTGCTTTTTGCACTGCGTAACCTTCCATCCTATCAGAGCCGTCTACACCACCTCCTGCAATTATCCCAAAATATTCCTACTCGGGTTTCAAGAAATTTTTCCCCTATATTTATTTATCAATGGCAATTAATACAATCACCGATATTAATCTACATGACAATCTTATCTTATCTTAACTACTCATGGATTCTTATGAATTCTGAACGAATCGGAACATTCTGCGAACGCACTTATAGGTTGGATTAAGCAACACGCCGCTGGCTTTCATGTTCTCCGAGATATGAGTTCCCAATGATATTGCTTCATTTCCCAACGTGTGGGGTTCTCCTATATTATAAGTTACCAGACATTATTACTATATATATACACATCAATACGTATAACCATGATGTGGCCACATGTGGTTTGTTAGGTCTGCTTTCTTTTTCCAACATCAATAAATCAATGAAATGTTAGTGCATGACATAATTTTATTAAGCAAATAAGTGTTTGTGCGTTTATTTTTAATTTGATTCCATTAATTCTGAGAATTTTTCAATTTAGAAACATATGCCGGCATATCGTGTATATAAGTTCATTCAAATGTGTTTTGAAATTAAAATAACAAGGATTTTTGAAAATTCCAACGAGAATTTAAAAAAAAAAAAAGAAGGTATATGTGATTTGATGTGTAAAAATGCAAAATGCTGCGTCGTTCAAATAATTGAACATTGTTTAAGATTTAAGACCATGGGATCCAATCAGTTTGTTAACCAATGTAATATATGCAGTCTGTGCCTCAGTAACTGACATCCCCTTGCGACCATTCCACGCTTCCCACTTGGCTTTGCCTTTGAAATCAAGAAAACCGGGTTTATCTAGAAATGAAACCATATTGTAAATATGTACATATATGTATGTATGCAAATAATTGTGTTGCAAATCAAATCAAATCAGACTAAAGCAACTAACCCCATCCCAACTCAACCCATTTCACTCATCCTACTGTTACTTTACTCTCACCTGTATTGCAATCACCAACAGTTGCCTGCTTATACAAGCTATACAACTCTAATAATTCATTGTCGGCCGGTGTCTTATTAAGATTTTTCACATCAACGGCAGCTTTATTGAATACCTACAATTTGCATATGTATATACACACACGCATATGTAGAATAAAGTAGTAATTATGATGATTGTATTGTAAAAATAGAAAAATAGAAAATAGAATACAATAAAATTACAATTGAATCGATTTATACAATTTACCTCTAAGTCGCCCATTATTGTGCTATTTAATTTGATTTCCTTTCCTTTTATTACTTTTCTTTTTTTAATTTTAGTCTTCCAACTTTCTTTCGTTGGGTCGGCGCAGGCAAATTGTCGGCAGTTCTACTTTTGACCGTACTTCATTCCCAAATCAAAAAGAGCGTGAGAGAGAGAGAGAGAGAGATGTAGGGAGAGAAAAAAATGTTGGCAAGTAGTGCCAAGCTACTTATACCAACTGAATACAATTGGCAGCACTGTAAGAGCCATCATCCTGGCACCTTGGCATTACTGGCAAAAAACGTTAATTCCATTTCAAACAAAATAAAACAAAATTCAAATTCAATCACCGGAAATGGTGTAATTTTTGCACTTTATTATTTATTAATTTGTGTCTATTTCATATGAATATAAATATTAATACAAAAAAAAAAAAAAAAAAAACTTAAAATGAATAAAAAAAAAATTGTAATATTAATAATAATTATTATTATTATATAACGTACAATGAATATCCTAATATTGCTTCGTTTTTATACTTTTGGTTTAATATCCAGAAAATTATTTTTGAAATTATAATTAAAAAAAAAAAAAAAAAAAAAATGGTATGGCTACTTTCCATATTAAAAAAAACAAAACACGTTCCTGTTTTTTAATTCATTTTTTGTTATGGAATATTTCTGCAATTTTTATTTAGGATATTTTATTCTTCTTTCTTTTTAAAATATCTTAATTTTTTTTATTTTTTTTTTGGGTTTTTTCTTGTTCTATTATATGTTATATAAAACTAATGTTATTGCTTGTTGCTCCAATTAAATTTATAACTTCCCATTAATTAACAAAGCCAAAGGCCTTGTCCCCTTTTGTTTACTGTCGATTATAACATTAATTTTATGTATGTATAATAAAATTGAACTTTTGTAATTGTTTCAACTAATTTTTAATTAACCACGAAAAGTAAGCAATGCAATATTAAAAACACACTAATAAATTTATAAAGATTTGTGTATTAGAGTAGATTTAATTGCTAATTGTTACGCTTATGTTTTTCTCCATTCTCCTCATACATTTTTTTTATTATTATTTTTATTTTGTTTTTATTTTTGTTCTTGCTCTTGTGCAATATAGTAAATAAATAAGCAATCAAATGTTTGACTCAAAAATGTTGAATATGTTGGGATTTGAGTGGCTTACACTTTATGACCCAGTTCCAGTTTCACTTCATTGATAGTGTATATATGTACAAACATACATAAGTCTAACAGTTGTGACACTTCACAAGGCCCACTTCATCACAATTCATGCATTTGAGCGCCACGAACTCTGCAGTGAAATGATTACGATGTAGAGACTTCTTTGAACCATTGCATGAGGGGCAAGGTAACAAACGAAAGCCACCACATGTCTGACAGGTAAAGGTGGTTGCAATCGACTAAAAATAGAAAAGAAATATATACATAAGTACATGCATATAAATATATACAGAGAGAGATTTTGTTTAGTATAGTATTCAAGGCAGTCTGGATGGCTGGCAAGCAGGCAAGCACTGATCGCAGGAGGAAAACCAAGCATAGGCATGGGCGAGTAGGTAAACGTTAATACCAAGCAGGCTGAAAAATGGTTCAAGTGCATGAATGCAGTTTGCGGTCACTGTTGTTATTGCTGTTACAACAAACATGTTTCTTCCGGTTCAAACAAGTTTTTCTGCTTTGTATTTCCAATATTTCCTTTTTCTTTTTCTTTCTTTTTTTTTTTTTTTTTTTTTTTCTTTTCTTCTTTTTAACTTACCTTATATGGTTTAAGCAACTGGCGCAATTCCCCAGATTCATTCATACGTTCAACAGTTTCGGCATCCTGGAAATACAATACAAATATTAAATATTCTCTCTGTTTTGGTATTTTACATTATAACTTACACCAATATGTTGTCCCTCGACAAAGAGTTGGGGCACACTTATCGTTGTCGAATCCATACGTTCCCGTATCTCCTGTTGATATTCAACACTCATGAAAATATCACGCTCTTCGAATTTAATTAGGAGTGTACGTAAAATCTTTTTGAGATTTGTACACTTCGCATATGTGTCACGTATGATTCCCATACTTGTGGTATAAAGTACAACTTTGCCCATATCTTTTTCCATATAAGTCTATAAATTCAAAAATTTATGAAAAATGCAAATTATTATTGAGACAGATACATAAGTTATATCATTTATTGTATCAATGTTGTTGACTATTTTTAATGAATCAAAAAACCAAAAAAAAAAAAACAAAAAAAACTCAATAACTCCTCTTTCTATGAAAATATTGATTATTTAGTAAAAATATTTTCTTCTAAATATAATATTAGATATAGCGTTCTAGAAAGCCATACTCCAACACTAATTTCGAAAAAGTCGCAACAAAAGAAAGTGTAGCTACTTATGCTGATGTTACAATGGTCCTAGCTACTTCCGCCTATCTAAAGAATATTGTATTTGCACATTATAGAGGATTGGTTAAGCAAGAAAAATTGATTGGTTTCAGCGCAAATTCCGGCCAGATGTCGGATAGTCTCAATGGGGGGGCCAAATGAACTACTACAGACATACGCAAGTGAGCTCAATGCTGTTAGCCTAACCTAACCTATCCGATCGATCTACAAAACCATATATACCTATACATATAACTGATCATTATACACATTAATAATATAAATTGACATAATACAATTTTTAATAATGAGAATAATAATAGAAAAATACATAATAATAAACAAGAAAAACAAATCGAAGCAATCAAGTGGGTCTGACCTTGAGAAATGTAAAGGCCTCCAAACGAATTTTAACAGTTAATAGGAGTGACTTTTATATTGTTTATGTTGTTCATTTTGTTGTTATTATTTGCTACCGTTAACAAGTTTATTTCACTTAAATTGAAAGAAATGTATACCGAAAAACAACAACAAAAAATATATTAAAAATTTAAAAAAATAAATAAAAAAAACAACAACAAAAAAACTAACAGAAAAATGTGTAACAAAACAAAAGAATTTTGACTTCACCAAAATTTATATACCTTGTACATCCATCTCTCACCCAATAACATATTGTAGCTGAGGAAATGAAAAATTTTTCTATACAGAATTTATTATTTCTATGTTTGTGATTTAATATTAGTAGAAAAATTAAGAGATCAGGCTGCTTTTCCTATTCTAAGTACTTAGAATTAATAGTTCTAAGTTCCTAATCATAAATAGACGAAGAAAGGATGTTCAAAAGAAAATTATTATAAATTATTACTTATATTTAACACTTAAGACTAAGGTATTTTTTCTTTATATTATTTATTTTCAGATAGTTGGATTGTCTGTCTGTTATTAATTAGATATTTACTTTGTGATGCCAGGACAGATTAAATATCATTTTTAATATTTTATTTTGGGTGACTTGAAGTTTGTGAATATCTGCCCAAACTGAGGCCCCATAGAAGAAACAAATTGTTTGGAAAATGGATCGAAATAGGAACAATTTATTTTCTATATTAAGACGTGAGTTCCAGTTAATCAAAGTGCTGAATATGGCCTGCGTTTTATCGGAGTTTGCTGGATTTCCCTCTTTGAGAGAGTCAAAAGGTACCTGGAGCTTATCAGAAATGTCTGCAGCTGGGGTCTCCGAGCAGAAGACCGCTGTGTCGTCAGCAAAGATTGAAATAGTGCAATCACTCAGGATTGAAAAGTTCGAGGTATATATGAGGTAAAGGATTGGTGAAAGACCCTTGTGGGCAGTCTGAAATTTGGCATTTCCAATATGGACAACAAACGACCAATTTTTTCGGAAATGTTTAATTATTTTTGTGAGTTCAGAAGGAAGTTCATAAGGTTCATATTGTGAAAGAATTTATTATACACATATAATTTTTAAAGCAGCTCATCATTCGATCAATCAAATGTATGTATAATATGTACCATATATGTCTATATCAATATCCCAAATATGATACGTACAAAGTGTCTATACTAAAATAAAGAAGTTAAAAATAACTTATGCTAAAAAACTCTACTTTTCAAAGCGATATATTGTTTTCTTATTTCAATGGTGAAAAGTATGTACTTTATGCATACATCTTCAAGTTATCGGGGTCTAGTCCCTAGCTACACCAAGTGGTTGTGATTTATTGCATGCATGATCACACATCATTCACATATAGAGAGACACTTGGTTCGTTGCAAGGAACTTAATCAAATCATGGTTACTCGCATAAACATCACGTCAAAATTATAATACCCACACAAACACACCCTATTCTAAGAAGTATACAAGTGTAAGAGGCAAAAAAAAAAAAAAATTATAAAGGAAAATATAATAATTTTTAATTTGTTTTTCTTTTTTTGCTTTTCGATTGTTTCGATTCATGGTACAAAGAGCAGTCAGCCATCAAAACAACTGCAAAAATGAATGTTTTGTATCCATTATTTGTTTTTTGATTTGATTATTATTCGTTGTTATTATTATCACAATAATGACATTTAAAATGTTTATTTGTATTACAAAACATATGGAATTTGTGCCAAATTCAATAAAAGAAAAGCAAAACATTTGTCTTGTGGACAGTCTGGTCTTATATCAAATGACTGGATTTCGGGTTGCCAATATGGACAGCAAATGACCGGTTTTTTAGGAAACTGTAAATTATTTTTTTGAGTTCAGGGGGGAAGTTCATAAAGTGAAAGAATTTATATGAAACGTATAATTTTCAGTAGTAGTAGTTTGCCATTCGATCAATCAAAAGTTCATATATGTATGTGTCTATAATATACATATATCATATGTAGCCATCGATGCAAGTTCTCCATACCTTGTTAGCTTGTAATTTTATTTTATAGGTCAACAACAAATAAATAAATAATAATAAATAATATACCATATGTCTATGACAATATGACAAATATGATATGTACTTAGAGTCATATACAATATTATAGTAAAACCAGAAAAAAGGTTATATTCGACTATGCCGAAGATGCAGTACTCGTCGCGCATCATCTAGAAAACGTTTTTTGTATGGGAGCTATGCGATCCACTAATCATAGGATCTGGCATGGTTGATGAATATCGATCAGACACTTATAATATACAAATTTCAGTTCGATAACATAAAAAACGAAAAAAAAATTTATAATAAGAATTTCAGTTGGGGGTTTATATGGGAACTACCCCTCCTAGTTGTCCGATTCGGCTGATTCCGACAAATGTACTGCGTATGATAAGAAGAAAGCTTCATGCTCAAGATTATACATATATATTTCATGGGGTCTACGATAACTCCTGCTGTGCATTACAAACTTCATGAGAAACTTATTCGGGGACTAGTCCCTAGCTATACCATCTGGTTGCTATGCATTTAATGTATGATGGATCACAAACAGAGACAGAATTGGTTCGTTGCATAGAACTCTATCAAATCACTGTTGTCATGTAAAGTGATAATACCCACACACACTCTCACACACACACCCACTATTCCAAGAGGTATAAACAAAAATGATAAAGCAAAATATAAAAATTTATATTTTGTGTTTTGCTATTTTTTTTTTTTGTTTTTTGATTGTCTCGATTCATGGTACAAAGAGCAGTCACCCAACAAAACAACTGCAAAAATGAATGTTTTATATCCATTATTTGTTTTTTGATTGATTTTATTATTTTACTTTTATTATTATCACAATAATTACATTTAAAATGTTTATTTGTATTACAAAACATATGGAATTTGAGCTAAATTTAATAAAAGAAAAGAAAAAACAGGTTTCAAATCAGTGCTAAGTCACTTTTAACCTAAATTCATGTCCGAAATAAATAAATAAATACATATGTTTTCATATTGCAAAGTCATTTCTTTAATCACTCAACAACAAAGTAATCCTGAGAGAAGAACATAGTATGTTAGTACCAAATACCCAAATTTAATTATAAAGAGATTAGATATTAAAATATGCGTTCCTTAATAAGTAGAACTCAAACTTTGGTTAACGATTTCCAGGTATCAACAGAAAGAATTCCTTATGTGCTGATAGTCACAGACATCTCGAAAGAAACTGACTTTAAATTTAACCTGAGACCCATAGACATATTTAATTATAAGAATTATTGTGGAATGATTGTAAAGCAATAATTTATCCTTGGATCTTATGCCATTAAGATGGATAAGATTTTGTATAATCGACCATGGAACAAAAGTATGTACCGCCGAATCATGATAATACGAAATTGCAAAGAAAGTGCTTTTTTTTTTACGAATTACAGGGGTTTTCGAATTATCGAGACTTCGATTTAACGAGGTTAAAAAAGAAAAATACGAATTAAAGGGGCTTTTATATTTTAGTTGATTTTCTTATTTTTTTTTTTTTTAACTTTATTACATATACAGTGGCGAACAAATTTGAGTAAATATTGGTCACTTTACTTTCGTAGAAGGTAAACCAGGTATTCTTAGTTCATAATTCAAAGGTTTGTAAAGTCACCTTTGGACCCAATGTCCCCAGATTCTCACCCGGATTGAGGTGTGGGCATTGGGCCAATCACTACTTCAAATGAAATTGTTACTCTAACAACGAACTCTGTCTTTTACAAGAAGCATACTTTAGATCATCTGGCTGGATAATCTCTTCAAATTTTGAACTCGAATTGCGTCCACAAAGTCCCATATATATACGTATCTGGCCTTACTTTATTATGATATATTATATATATATATATCTATATGGGATTCTTAATAATTCTTTGGTAAGTGAATTATTCCCATTCTCTTGTACAATATTTGAGAATCCACTGAATGTGATTCTTTTAGTTCCTCTAATATGGCTAAACTGGAGCTCAGATGATTGCAAACATATCACTTGGTCTTGCGAATGAATACTTAAGTGATTTAAATCAAATAAAAACTAGTATTTCTGGAAGCGTCCTGGTGAAAGGATCATACCCAGAAGATTCTCAAATTGCAAAACTTTCCCTGTGATATTGTTCCGTTTTTTGAAACAATCAAACATTATCAAAGCCCTAAGATATGGAAAAATCTCTAAAGCCCTAAGATTAGAGATTTTTCCATATCCGGATAATCAGATTGTTTATGACGCTTTAGTTTACTACGAATTTCGCTTTTCATTATGAGTTAAAAGTGATTCCAAAAATACATAAATTACGATTTATAAGAGATTAAATATTCATTGCAATGCAAATAAAAATCCGAATTAACGAGAGGACTAAATTGTATGACATTTTTACGAATTAAGGGATTTTTTTCAAGGGACCAGCAGTTTGTTGTTGATATTTTCGAATTAACGGGATTCGAGTGTATTAATATAGGGAAAGTATAATATACTTTGATCAACCATAAGGCTTCTCCAGCAGCTGAATTATTTTTAGGAGATTTAAAATTGAATGGGGGTAGTTTGTTGTTACTCTATTGTCATAGCATTGTAGTATTGGAGGTCAATGTCCCTCTCTTTCTCTATCTTCCAAAATTCTCCAAAAGAAACCGAAAGCAACCAATAGAGGTTAATCTGGTTTCTCTATTAGCTCCGAATAGATCAACTGCTTACATACAATTTCTGGTAGTTTTTGTGCATTTGGAAAACATTTTTGCCCCCTCCTCCTGAATTTGTCTGTGTTCATACAAAAACGAACAAATCAGATAAACATCTTCTCCTTTCTTTTACCAATAACCAATCTCTGCAGGAATGACTATAATATTTTCAATATGTTTTCAAAACATTATCCACATGTTGAGTGAGTGTCATTCGTACATTCACATGTCATTGTGACATGTTCAAATACACAAGTACGAGTATCTTTCCAATTACCAATTTCCAATAAATTGCTCATTAAAATCAATCATTATTAAGTAAGTAGTATATCGGGGGGATTGGATTTATTAAGGCATTTAGAAAGAAAAAATAACAATAAATTTTCAATTGTAATTACTACATTTGTCTTACAACTTACTATGGACTACTATGGTAAATGCATACATAAATCATATGAATGAGAGTGATAGAAACTTAGAGAGATAGAGGGAAACTAAGCCTACATGGCCTACAGTAGAAAAGAAGAGAAGATATAATATGTATGTATGTATCTCCATAAGTATAATGTTCCGATAATTTATGGAAATCAATTGAATCGAATTGAATATACATACATATGCATGAATATAGATAGATTTATATATATTTCTGCAAGTGCATATGAGTGTGTATCTTCTTATATATGTACATATGCATATAAGTAAATTGTATATATGTAGATATTTTTTTTTTTTCTTCAACTTTTAATTGACAATTAACGCTTCCGTTAGTTGGCCAACTTTGTTGGATTGAGAGTCTTGTTATTGTTACTATTCGTACATATATTGTATTATTGTTGTTGCTTAAGTTGGTGCTGGTTGGTGTTGGTTGGTGTTGGTTGGTGTTGGTGATTGGCCGCAGAACAAGTTGATGGAGATGGGATCAGGTTGAGAAAGAAATCAATGAACTGTACACGCGTGTGCAAAACAAAAAAAAAATCAAATAAACGAAGAAGCAAACGAACGAATGAATGACTAAACGAATAAAAAGCCAAAAGTTTTCAGATACTCGTAATGCTGATGCTGATCATCATTATCTTCATAATGATCATCTTTATAATGGCAAGTTACAGTAAAACAAGTTGAAATATTTCAACTCTACTTTTGGGTATACATATGCATAGTATGTATATGTGCTGTCTAATATTCGTATTAGTAGTTTTTCATACCCTTCACATTTAATTTACATGCATATCTATTATGTACATACATTTTGGATGATTAGTTCTATTATATTACTAATACGTACTCGTACTACAGCATTGACATATGTATATACCATATACTTAGGTTGCGTAAATTGACAATTATCAACCGTGATGCAAGTCATCTCAACTATGTCAGGAATTTATCACCTCACCGACCTACGATTGGTTTTACTTAAAAATTGGTTACCGACTTTAATGGATGTTATAAGACATTCTACCTTATTGACTTACGACTATTTAACTTAAACATGGATTGCCAATACTATTAGCTACGACTTTATTGACTACATATCACAACAAGTGCTTCTAGTTCCTATCTTCCCGCTTACGACTATTTTGCTTAAACCTTGATTATTGACTGTATTGACTACCTCTCAGTAGCACGTTATAAGTAATTATTAACATAGCAAGCTCTCCTACTAACATCTACCTTATTTACGACAAACCTATAAGGGAGACGTTATAGGCCATTGCTATCATATCAAACGATACTCTTCCTCTTCTAACCTTCTTAAATCACCCATCTCTGGTTTTTAAAGAATCTTGCTTGGCTTATCCCTAGCAAATTTTTACAGGTAAGATAAGATGTTTGAGGCTATCTTGTCAGTTGTTCACCTAAAGCCCTCAATTTTTATTATGAAATGTTTATATTGACTTATCAATATTGATTATATCAACTTAGATCGGTTATTATCTGTTGTGCGACTATACCGGCATCTCAAACTTAACCATTAAACAATATAGTATTGAATATATATATTGTTGTATGTAGTGCTTCTTTTTATTTTTATGTAAATTAGTACAAGTGGAGGATAGTCCCTGTACCTATTGTATATAATTTTTCTATTGTTTTGTCCTTCACATGGGTAGCAGCTGTCTTAAACAGTTTTCATCATAGGTCAAATTGATGGGTGAAAGAAAGAATGCTAGAATTTGTGTTTTATGCAAAATAATTGTGAAATTTTCAAACAGAATTCTCATATTCAAAATGTGTTTACAAAAAAAAAAGTACGTTTTTAATTTTCTTCAAAAATATTGATGTATTTATTACACAATATCTATTTTGTCCCCTTCAAAGTAAACCCCCTCAGATAGAATACCTTTTTGCTAGTGCTTTTTCCAATCCTTGTAACAATGCTGACATGTGATATGTCCTTGAGCTCTTCTAGCAGTGGAGACTTTATTTCATTAATCATGTCAACCCTCTGTGCCTTCAATTAATTCATTTTAATTTTTGCAACAGAAAGAAGTCACAGAGCAAATTCGAATCATCTAGTATTTTGGTTTTTGAGTGTATAGTTCTACCAATTATATTGTATAACAATACAACAAAACATATATACAGTGCAACTCCTCTGTAACGAAGTCGGTCGGGGCCGGACAATAACTTCGTTATAAAAGAGTTCGTTGCAAAGAGGTTGAAATATATGAAAAAATTGAGAAAAATAAAAAACCATGCTGTGCTTCAAAATGACTTCGTTCTAGAACAGTTCCACTGTATATGAAATACTATGTTATCCCACTGAAACCAATCAAGTTTGCCACTTTTTTCTTTGCATGTTCCAGAAATTCGAGTTTATTGAAATTGATGTATATGAAATATGAATTATTTTATAAAAACCAAAAATCTTATCAACCTCACCAATTCAGTTCAGACACAAAAACCATAACGTTGTTAAAAAATTTTGGAAATATTTACTGGGGATGGGGTTTTTAAAAGTTCGAATGGGATTTGGAAACCAAAGAGGGAGGCCGTAATGCTCAAGGTCCCAAGTATTGGCACGAGATAAAATTTTAATTCTATTCTATTTACACAAAAACAGTTCCAAGAACTAAATATTGATTATAAATATTGAAAATACATATATATATATATAATACATACATACATATCATGTTAACTTGTAACAATTCAGGGAACCTGAATGTGGATAATAAAAAATTATTTACTTATTATAAGACATTAAATCAAGTTTTTGTAGCAATCACAGATTTACATTATGATCATAAAGCTCTCATAACATAATCGTATATGTACATTATGTCTGTATACTTAGTAATATGTATTGTATTGCATTCAAAACGGATGGGAAAAGTTTTAAATTCACAATACTCGTATTTATATTTAGTATTGCATACAATATTTGAAGGGTACTTAAAATTCAGTGGAATTTAATAAAGTTAATATTTTATTTCTTTCTTTCTTTCTTTCTTTCTTTCTTTCTTTCTGTCTTTCTTTCTTTCTTCACTCACTCAATCTCTTTCTCTTAATTAAGATAACGAAATATTTAATGCGGTGTTGCGGTGAATGGCATGAAAAATGTAAATTTCCCAATTGGTTTTGGTTCATTTCATGCCCATTGATATTGTTGGTATTATCTTTGTTGTTGTTATTGTTGCTGTTGTTGTTGTTGTTTTTTGCCAGAGACCCTGCACTATTGCATACACAATAAATACTTACTAGACAAGAGTTTTACAAAAACCATTGAAAATTCAATGTTGGGCGCATTTCATTGTTTCATTGTTTCATTGTTTCGAACAATTTAACAGCTTAGCAGGTTTTCTTGTTTTGCTGCTTATTTGATTTTGGCTATTGGAATGCGTTGGAAGCGAAATTCCGTTAATCAAACCAAAAAAAAAGAAGAAAAAAAAAAACAACAACAACAAAACAAAACTCAAAAAATCAACAATAAAAATAAATGAAAACAAACTAAAATAATTGCAAATGTCGCTGACGACGTCATCACTTCAAATTCAATTGAAGTCAATTGAAATGAAGTAAAGTAAAGTCAACTGAACTGAACTGAAATGAACTGAACTGAAATGAACTGAACTCTTCAACCACTAAACTAACGCCAACGACTTTTACAATTGCCAATTGTTTCGAGTAAGAGGAGTTGGAGGTGGATGTGGATGTCGATATGGAGAATCTTGCAGAGTTTATGAAGAGGGAGAAGGAGAAGAAACTGGGTAGCCAGGCAGGCAGCTGCAACATTTATTTAGATGACAACAATAACAAGAAGATAATACAAGAGAAGACAAGACAAGACAAGACAAAACAAGACAAGAAAATATACTCACTCGTACACTAAGCTAAGCTAAGCAAAGAGTTCAGTGCCATGGCAAAACTGGGCGCAAAATGAATGACGACGACAACGATGATGATGACAATCGTACCAACTACTCGTTAGTATAGTTAAGTGTAGTGTATCTGTCTGTCTGCTGGTCTACCTGTCTCTGCATTTAAAGATGACAAAGCCGGAGTAAAAAAAAAAAAAAAAAAAAAAAAACAAAAACAATGTTGGGGCCGTAGAAGACAAAAATATATATATAAAAAAAAAAAAAACACAAAAAAAAAATATACAAATAAAATGGTAAAAGAGAAAGCAGGTCACTTGAATGGCGAGCGATCAGAGCGATTGGATTGGAGTGGATTGGCTTGGATTGCCAATCGGACAAGTCGAGAAATTACACACACATGTACACACACATACATATATATATATAAACACATCAACATTATACAAATATACTCACAGATTTATATGCTGCTAGCAAATTGCATACAATACACCACATTCTGTTTTTTTTTTTACCGCCAGTTTTGGTACTCGTAACTCCTCTCTACTCTATAAACATTTTCTCTCATTTTATTTTGTTTTTCGTGCTTTTCAATTTTTCAATTCAACTCATTTTGAACCGTTAAATTCGGTTAAACTATGTACGATTTCAAAAGTAGTCCAATGCAATGCATTGCATTGATTCTTAATGATATTTTTGACCGTCATACTTATCTATGTTACATACAATATACAGTCACTGGCATAAGTATTTTGACAAAACAAACAGTAGAACTACATATGTATTATAATTTTAACTTCTTTAACTTGAAGGTTCGAATCAAATGGAGTTGCTGTAACATCTAGAGGAATAATTCTATACAATTTTCTTCACTTGTCTTGAATATTTGCATACATTTGGCGAGTTCTCAGATTATAAAAAAAAAACTATAATATTTTGTAACAAAAGTTAAGTTTAACTTAACTTGTTTTGTTTGTTTTTGAACCGATTGAAATGAAATAAACACTATGTGTTACAGATAGCTTACTAAAATACAACAGTGAAAACTGCATTGAAATCGGTTAAGCGGTTTCTAAGATTAGCGAGCACAAACAGAAAAGTATTTACAATTATATATAGATTGCTTATAGTACTCTATATAAACAAAATTAATTTATAAAGGGCCTTCGATTAGTAGTCTATTTTAAATAAGGTAAAATTGATTTGGATACATTACTATATTTAATGAAGGAGGATATTTTATGAATATTATTCATTTTGAAGAAGTTGAAAAAATGGAATCTAGTGATGTCTAGTTTTGAGCAATTATCCAAAAGGTGTTTAACCGAGTTACTTTGTTATGCCCAGTTCTCAATTGTACAAAAGTAAAACATATCCGACAATGGCAAAAAGCAGCGAAATGGATTGGAGTTTTGGCAGAATTAAGTGTATTATATCATGCTTTAGTTGCATGTCACGTGTATATATATATATTTTTTTTTAATGTAAATCCCGATAAAAATATGGAATATTCAAGACAATAGCAGCAATAGTTTCAGAAAAGTTGTATTTGGTCAATATCCCTTCAATAGCTTTTTTCTACCTTTAATTTGCTTGAACATATATATATATATATATTCCTCTGTTTCTCAGTTATCTTAATAACCACATGAGGTAAATCTCGAATAGTTGACAATTAGACATTTGGAAACTAATATTCTTTAGACAAGATTATCTAAGTCTCGATTAATATATTGTATAACACAAAATGAAGAGGTGACGACTATTATATTGTTTGAAAATTGAAATTTAATGGAAAATGAATATGAAGCATGAATATAATCGAGTAGTATTACTATACTACTATAAGATTGTGTTGGACAATGAAATTTGCACAGCCAATGAAATTTTTACTGATTATTATTAATCTTGGTGCATGATTAGATGGAGAAAAAATTTATTTAAAAGACTTCGAAGAATAATTTAGCGGATTCCTTAACAATTTTAAATTCAAAAAGCAAAAGCAAACAATAATTAAAATTCTACGATATATGAACTTAATAAGTTTAAACTTCAATAGCTTTTTGCAATTGTCTCAGATCGGTTCCGAATTCAGTAAGGATCTTTGTCTTGAACGAAAGTTGACATACTATATATTGTATATAGCAGTTGCCAAGATACGACTTTTTCTTAATATACCATGACAATGCCTTCCATTCCAGGTATAGAATAATAAAACTTAAATCTAATAAAAGGCCCAATTATTATATTAAATATAACATTATTTTTGTCATAATTCACTTCAGATGTTTAATAGGATGGCCAGAAACAAACCTATTATACATATATTTGTTATACATATGTACCTTGTTAGAATACTTATGGCTGTGACTGTAAATGCAATGGAATACAAGAGTGCAACTTGTTGTTGAATTCATGGTGCACAAAATTGATTGAAATAAGTATAGATAGTATTAATCAGAGATTGATTGGTAAACAATTGAGAACTTCACGGTATTTACATATAGTAAAATATTAAGTCTTCGTTGGACTAATTTATGATTAGAACTGCTGACTCAACGAATATGAGCAATTTAATGAAGAGAGTTAAAACTTGTTATGGCAAGATCTCTTAGTACTTATCATAGGTATACTAATTTATTCCATTTCCTTGCCAATGGTGTAGCAGATTCTTACATTTCTATACCGTAAGTCCATATTGGTTTTAGGAGGAACACTTTGTACTCTAGAGGTAAAGTCTCATAGCCTTTATAGCTACATATATGGTTGCGTCATGAGAGTCTTCTATCTACAATATCTTAGTCAATACCAAGATATTTTATTTCATTTTGCTGGGGTAAATTTAAGAGATGAATAATTTTAATGGCAGGGCCCATAGAGTAAAAGTGTTTTTTGATGATATAACTTGAATTTATGCTGTTCAGATGTAGGAATGTTCAAATTACTTGAAGTAAGTACCTACATATTTTGATTTAGGCGTTGTGAAATAAGTTTAGACCTAAGAACTACCCATATTTTGAATGATTTTTCCATGGAACGACCTCATGCTTCAAGAAGAATTGTGTATGATATATTGTTTTAGTAGTATTATCATTTAATTTGGTAATCTGTTTGGTATAGTAACTACTCGTATGTCATCAGCAACAACATCATATGTATCAACAGTTGATGCACTACAGTAAAATCAGAAGGTGTGCCTGAGGTAATCTGAAACATTCTGGAAGTTGTTACAAATATAAATTCATTCAAATGAACTTTTAACTATCTACGATATTACGTTATTAGATAGAAAGCTGTTGATCATTTTGATTTTAATATGCAGGGAAATTTTTTAGATAAAATGAATTAAAATTTTAAATATGTATTTTTAATTGTTTTATTTTGAAGCTAAAAGTCAAGCGTGAAACTTTTAATTTTGTTTATGATTATAAATAAATTTTTATTATTACTTCTTCTTCTTATCCATTTCCATCTCCATCTCCATCCACATCCACATCCACATCGTCATCTTCATCTTTAACTCGACCATAATGATAAAATTTTTGTATGTATTTTCATTTATTTATGGAAAAAACTATAAATCTTAATTTAAAAGCGTGTAAGCAACAGCAACAACAGCAACAGTTGCAACAATAAGAATTGTTTATAGAGAAAAAATAATAATAATAATAATAAAACATCGTTTCACACACAACTATGGCAAAGAAAGGTGGGACCACCAAGAGACAAGTGAACAGACAGTCCGAGACAATCAGACAAAGAGACAAAGAGACAGAAAAACTGAGATACGCACAATGAAATCTTTTCACTTTCGTTTATTATTGTTGAAACTTGAATTGTATCTTTTTGCTGATGTTGCTGCTGCTGCTGCTGCTGCTGTTGCTGTTGCTGATGTGGTTCATAATGAAGTGATTATGATGATGATGATGATGATGATGATGTTGTTGTTGTTGTTATTATTCTCATTGTTAGTATTGTTGTTATTTTCATTATAATTTTATTGCTTTTTTTTTTTTTCGTATTTGCATTTCTTTTACATACAAAAAAATATAATTGTTTTCTTCTTTTAATATTGTAGTTACACTCATCTGATGGTGATGATGATCATGATGATTTCGATGTTCATTCAAACATTTATTTGTTTTTTGATTTGGTTTTCTTTGATATTTGATTGCATGATTATTCATTCATTCATTCCTACTTTGCCTGCCGCTGTTTCTCTATTGTTGTTCATTGCGCGATCATTATTAAAAATTTAAGTGAAATATTCAAATTCAAAAATAATACTATTGTAATGTTTTTTTGTAAAAATTGAATTGAAACATGGATGATGAAGATAATGATGATAATGATGATGATGATATTGTTATGAAGCGATGCAATGCGATGTCGTCAAGAGACGTAGGTTTTGGATATTTGAATCTTTTTCTTTATTTTTTTTTTTTTGTTTTGTTTTGTTTCTTCATTTCTCTTTATTATTGTATTTTTATTAAACATGCAACAGATACATAGAAGCAAACACAAAATACACATTCACCACATACATACATATGTACTTATGTTGAAAGAAAGAAAAAAAAGTTAATACAAAAAAGTGAACAAAAAACAAAAAATGAGAAAAAGAAAAGACGCATGCCATCGCATGCTGATGCTTTACGAAAAATACATAATTTAATATGCAAGCAGATACAAGATACAAAGCCATTCCATACCATACCATACCATACCATACCATACCATACCAATAGCATAAGATACGAGTACAAGTATCTTGCCATTAAATAAAATGTATTTGCCTCCAAAAATACTTAATAATAATAAAGAAAAAAACCAAAAAAAATTTTGTAAATTTCACTTTTATATAATTTCTTGTTTTCATTTCTTAAATGTGTGAATTTGTAGATAATTGAATCCATTTCAATTCATTTCATTTGAACACAATAATCCAAATAAAAACGTGATTAGCTTTAATAATTATTCATTTTTTTTTTCTTTTTTTTTTTTTTGTGATTAAATATGTTAATGCTACTTAAAACTTGTTTGCATCCACTATCATAAAAATGTATCTACATACAAAATTTTAGATGTAATTCATCCATCCATCCATCTATCTATCAAATCTATCCAATCTATTCATCTATCCATCCATCCATTTATCCATCTATCCATCTATCCATTTATCCATTCAAAAATGCAATGAAGATTGTTTATATAATTGAAATTTGAGTAATTTAATATCTTTTGGTTAATAAAGATTTCTCATATCTACTTACAGATTCATTCATATTAAAAGAAAACTGAACTAAACTAATCTAATCAACGTAGATAGAAGAAATAAAAAGGAAATTGTTGTGGCACATTACATTAGAGCGGGAGCTTGTTACCACGTCACTCAATAAGCTGTTTTCACAGTGATCCGAACTCTGAGTTCTGCAGAACTTAAGCAGAGCTCTGTGTTCTGACGACTCTAACAACAGTGTTCAGAACTCTTTGTTTTCGTTGAGTTCTGCATGAACTCAGCATGAACTAAGTTTTAATGCTGGTAGTGTTGGAAAATTGTTACCATTGTTACCAACTTTTTGGCCTTGTTACCAACTTATATGTGTGAAGACAGCAGATGAAAGCCCAAAACAATAAAAAAAAAACAGAATATGCAACAAATTTGAAATTGGAAAATTTTTGTTAAAATTTTAATAAAACATATGTGCCATGGAAAAAAAAAGGGAGCTGAGAGAATTATGTGCATATATTGCTGCAAAAATCATCTATTTTCCGCAAAATTTTTATTTGAATTTCTCACAATTAGCCACAACATTCCATGTGTGTGTATAACTAAAATAAAACCATTTATTCAGAACTCAAGAATGCGACTATGGACGCCAAATTAGAACTCACTATAAAGGCTATAAGACTTTCTTCGAAGTTATACTTAAGTCTGTAATTTTTATTGGTTCTATTACATAATCTATTGTACATGGTGCTTTGATTATTAACATTCCTATTCGCAGACTTGTCAATGGCTTGCGTTAAGAAGCCCGAGACTATAAGAATTACATTCAGTATGTATTGTTTTAGTTATTCTGCGAAGGCTTCTTTGCAATTGTTTAAATAAAATGTTAATACTTAGTCAAATTAATAATATTAATTATATGAATCAGAGGATCTTAGTCCCGAAATCACGCTATATTACTAACCAGCCAATTGAATCCAGTTGAGAAGTAAGTAGGTCTGTCAAGTTGTACACACTTTATACAAACCATAGTGTTGATTCAATACTTTATTAACGCACTTAGAATTCAACAGAAGCCATACTGCTTTTGATCCAAGTATGTACCGATAACCAAAGATCTAGTAAACATAAAGTGGGCGAATGAGCCTGATAACACTGTTGCTTGCTATCAACAGAAATACACCTCGCAGTTTCTATACTTCAACAAGAAAAGTATTCGAATGATCACAGGAATCCTAGTGATACATACTGTACAATTGGACCAATGGATGGATGTTCGAAATCATGATTTCTGTCGTAGCTGTTAAGATGACAAAGAATCACAGAGTATTGAACACTTCCTATGAGATTGCTCTACCTTTCTTGGTGGATGAACCCATCTTTTTGGGAAAGCGTTCTTTAATTATTTGGGCAGTTTGGCAAAATTGCCAATAGGGGACATGGCTCTGAGACCATCTATGCCACTCCTTCTCTCTATAATCAGGCTTCACAAAGGACTGTAGGGTTTCTTATGTATTCTGAAATAAATGTCAACGATATAATCACCATATCTAATGGTGAATAATTTGAATAATTTAGATTAAGAAGAAATACTATTAGAAGTTTGAGATAGTTATAGATACAAAAGAGATATGCTCTCTAATGATGATGATATAAATGTCTTCTTAGTAAGAACCTAAAGGTCTATTTATTCTACTATCAATAAACAAAGTTTTGGTATATACTTCTTCACAAAGTTTCCCATAGTTAGGGTACAATTTTGGTATTGATCTTAAAGAAAACGAAAACAAAACATGGCATAGCAAAACTTCTAAAGTATTTAGAAGTTTATTTTCTTATTTGCTTTATTAGAGAAACAAGTGTACAAGTTAGAATACTCGTAGTAGATGCTGGATGCATATATGTGAGAAATGACTATTGTATATGTACGTATATAAAAACCGATATTACTTTTGCACACACCCAATAATTAGCTAATGAATCAACCTTCTTTGATAGAATACTTTGTGTGTAAATTTTGTGTCTTATTCATATTCAATGCCACTAATGTTTGGATACAATGATTACCTATTGATTCCAATAACCTGTTCTCCACATAATTTCAATGCAATCTCAATAAAAGTATAAAAAAAAAAACAATATTATTTATTTTAAAAATGGATACAATATTTACTCAAGTTATAATCAGCAATTCTATTAAATTTACCAAAAAAATTAATTTGTTTGCTTGTGTATAACAAAAGATTCTTTTCTATTCTTTCAAATGAAAAATTAACAAAAATTATGAAACTATAAATAATAGTTGTTAGTTGTCTATTTATAATGAATTCTTTTCTTTGATCAATTCATCTATGGATGATTGATTTCTTGAAATCTTGATTCTTTTTAAAGCTATTGTAGTATTTCTTAGATCAATCCATCTGTTGAACCCCAGGAAATTCAATATTTTAATGTACATATTGTATTATGAATGACTCTTTGAAGTCCTAAAAAATCACCCATTTTTAAATCAATTCATATATTTTGGGAACCTAGTTAGAATATGTATGTAATTTTCTTCTGTAATTTTTATAAATTTTTTTTTTTTTTTTTCTAATTTCTCTTCTTAGAAGGGAAAAAACTTCTACTATATTATGAGTTCATACAATATGTATATACATATATAATTAAAAATCGGTGTCATTAATAATGTCATACCTATTTTTAGCAAAACTTTTAAATTGCAAATGAAATTTTATGTTTTTGAATAATTCGAAAAAAAAAAAAAAAAATTGTATATAAAGTTAATCGATAACCTTGAAACAAGTTTAGCAATCATTCATATCAATAAATCTGACATTAAATACAATCAATAACTTGTTTAGCGAAGATACGAAAGTCCTATGAAGATTTTAGTTATGCAATCGGAGACAATTTAGAGTTCGTAAATATTTTGTACAAATGAAAAAGTATAAAATTGTAATATGATACATATGAAAATATGATTTGTACTGTTTGAAACTCTTGTGCAGAATCTACAGAATTTAAGACTGAGATTGCCGATATGTTTTGGATCCAAATCTCTCAGAATGGTCTTGGATTGTCTTATTTCTAAAAGAGATTGACCTATAAAAATTTTAATATACATATGAGTATCTGTCTAGAGGTAGAAATGTTTTCCTTTGTTATCAATATATAAATTAAAGAAATTTTAAATAAAAGGACTTTTCATATAGGGATATAAAGCCTGATACAAACACCATTGAGAAACTTTTAAAACACATTCTATTGTATACAAGGTGTGCAGTCCAATAAAAGTGTGTGCTTTATCAAATTACAGACGAGTCCGGGAAGTGTAATATGTACTTGGTTCGTAGAAATTTACTACCGATTGATCCATTCATTGTTTAACTATTAGATTAACATACCTATATGTTAAAAAGTTTACTTGAATTTTGAAGTGATATAAGTTATGATAAATAGAAAATTAGAGTTCATGGGTTCCTAATAATAATATCAAAAGATCATGGAAATATACATTAAACATAACATTAGACTTTTTCAATTTTATTTAGCACAAGCACGCTCCCTCTCTTTTGGTATACATTGGGTCAAATATAAGATCTCCGCGGTTTTTTGTCACTAGATTGTGTTGATGTGCAAATATCTGGTAACACTAATCTGACTGTGTCAAACGAACACGTGTTACAGTTTTTGTGCTCTTGAAATGTACATGGTTAATGTATATAACAGAAACTTATTGTCTACAAATTTCAAGTCAGTTAAGGTGATAGCATAAGAAAACAAAAAAGTTTTTCTAATAAGAACATGCATTTGAGTATGGGGCTTGTATAGGAGGTAGCCCTCCTGATAGTCCGAGGGTCTTGAAATTTTAGTGGCTAATGTATATGGGTCACTACAGGTTTTTAAATTTCATTTCGGTAGCACAAGAAACAAAATAGTTTTTATAATAAGAAAGTTAATTTGACCTTGTGGTTTGTATGGGGGTACCCCTCCCAGTGGTCCGATTCAGACCAATAAATGATTTGTCCGGAGCAAAAGAAACCTATGTACAAAATTTCACTTCTCTAGCTCAAAAAGTGAGGGATTAATTCGCGTAAAGACGGACTGACGGACATTGCTAAATCAACTCGTCTCATCGAGCTGATCACAAATATATATAATTTATGTGGGCTGCGATGTCTCATTCTGTGTGTTACAAATTTCATGACAAACTTATAATACTATTCACTCCCGTGAAGGGTATACAAAGGGAAAATCGCTGCAAAAGCATACCAAAAAATTTGTGTGAGCGAACGCCGGACCCAGGAGTAGTTTGCTCGATTCCATTGCGGAAATTTCGATGTAAAAGATGCACCTCGCACTGGTCGACCTGTCACTGAAAAAGTCGATGAAATTTTGCAACTGATGGAGCAAGACCGCCACGTCCGCTATCAGGAGATAGCGGATGCAGTAAACATCAACTATATGATAGTTTGGAATCATCTTAAAGAGAAGCTACTCAAGGAAGCACGATCTTTGGGTGCATCATGAATTAACGCAAAGAAATTTAATTGACCGAATAATTATCAGTGAAATGCTGCTGAAAAGTAACGGAATGGAGCCAATTTTGAAGTGAATTATTACTGGCGATGAAAAATCGTTTAATTACGAGAATATCAAAGGCAAGCGACCACAGTCAAAGGCCGGTGACCTTCTACAAACCACTTCAAAGCCTGGATTGATGGAAAACAAGGTTATGTTGAGTGTTTGGTGGGTTTGGAAGTGAATTGTCTATTATGAGCTACTCGAATGTGGCGAAACGGTCAACTCGATCCTCTACTATACACAACTTGCACGTTTGAATGAAGCAATCAAGAAGGAGCGATCAGAAATGAGGAGAGGGAGTTGTTTTCCATCATGACAATGATAGGCCACACACATCTTTGATGACCCAGAACAAATTGACGGAGCTTGGGCTGAAAAGTTTTGAGGGATCCACCGTATAGGCCGGAACATGCATTCTTTTGTGTCGGTCTCTGCAAAACTCTCTTCATGGTAAAAAAAAAAAAAATCGGCCCACCGAAGAGTCACTGAAAAATCACCAAGTTTTTCGTTGATAAGGCACAGAAATCTTTCTATATGACCCAATATTATATACAATATGTTAATTCTACGACTAAAGATCATTAGTGCGTTAAGCCAAACAATAATCAAAAATAATTTGAGTAAAGACCGCTGATTAGTGTAAAGAAATTAAAACAAAAGAAAACACTATATAACAGAATGAAAGAAAGCGTTGACATGGTTTAGTTCACTTTTTGAAATTTCAATTTTCTTTAAAATTTTCCCTTACCAAAACCAAAATAGAAAACGATCCAAAAACGTTTCCATTGACCAAACAAACAAAACATCAAATACAAAATAATCTAAAAAAGAAAACGATAACCGTTACTAAGAGTTAAGTCTATAAAAATGTTTCAAAAGAAAAACTTAAAATAAAAAATCATTTGATTGACTCTTTATTTTTTATTTTTTTTTTTTCCAAACCTTTCCATAATTGATGTGTGAGTCTAGACATGCGGCAGTATGTCAGCCAAGTTCGGAAAAGAAAAGGGCGACACACTAAACATTTTGCTGTTGAAACGATTGAAGAATATTGTACATACTTATAGCTAAGTATAAGGAACTTCAATGGAACTTGGCACCAGTTTAGATTTTGACCGAGCGTCTATTGTACCGAATTTGAATATAAATGTGAAAAGCATTTAAGTATACATTCATACAGACGTGATATCGCATAGAAATAGGAAAATCTACTCCATGGATATGGGATATGAAGTTGAGACCGTAATGAGGACTTTTATAAAATTTTAATCTAAAATGATAATTCACATTATGACATATAACGCCGCTTTCCGTCATTACCACTACAACGAGCCATGAAAATTTCGAAGATGATAAATTGGACTAAATATACAAAATGCAAACGAATCAAAATCACAGATGATCCTCATACATAGTATAAGACCGATTTGGAGAATACAATGCACATATTGGATAATGGACAGTTGATGGTTAATAGAAATTTTCTTCAAAAAAATTAAAATTATTTTTATATAAACAAACTTTTCGTAAAATTGTAAATGTTTTTCTGTCTGTGCACGCTAATCTCAGAAACGGCTTAACCGATTTCAAAACGGTTTTCACTGGTATATTGCAGTAAGCTTCCTGTAACATATTGCGTTTATTTCATTCTAATCGGTTTACAAAACTTTGGATGATTGGGCTGAAACTTTTATTAAATATAGTTTTCCTATCATCTGTTTTCTTTTTTTTTCGGAACGAAGGCCTAGCAACGCAAGCCGGGACAGCTAGTTTTAAATAAAATGTTAATGGTATGTACTATTATATCAGATTTCTAAAACTAATTTGAACTAGTTGGACTGATTTGTCCAATATGTATTTGATATAAGCCCCATGTAAACTGATATACATGGAAAAATTTATTCATTTTCATACATACTCATATCATCAACATAACATCTATATTGTAGTTTGAGTGTGAATGGTATAAAAGTTTCAGTGAATAGAGCCGTCGATTTTCAACTTAAAATTATAGTATTGAAATTAACAATTTAGATATTAGAGGAAGCAGAGAAGAAAAAACAAAAGAAATAGTGGAAACCACTGAAAACACAAAATGAAATGGAAACAAAACCAAAACTGGTAAAATGGAAATGAAGTAACTCCAAAATAATAAACGCAGAACGGAAACAAAGCTGTTGATTATCAATTATTAATAATAATAGTAGTACATAATGGTAGAAATAATATACCCAATACATATATAGGTAGTGTATGTCCATGTGTATGTGTGTCACACTTATGTATATAAGTATGTATAAAACGGTAATTTATTTACTTTATATATATATATGTACCTATAAATAAAAAGTCAAGAAATTGTGACTATTTAAAGGAAAATGTGTTAATTATTGAGTTGTTTTTGTTGTATCATTTCTGTTTCTTTTTTTTTTGTTTTTTACATTTCTCTTATATGTAGCATTTGGTTGCATTTCCAACTTGAGAATTAAGTTTTAATAAGAAGAGAAAAAGTTATAAATCATCAAATCAAATAAAAAGCAACGCATGACATTTTGTTTTTTCTACTTATTTCTGTCTGTCTGTCTGTCTGCCTTCCTATATATATATGTCTGTGTGTATCTAAGTGAGTGAGTCATTATATATGTATTGATATATATATATATATGTGTGTGTATGTGTTTAGTAATTTTTTTTTTAACCAATTACTTTCGCCGCAAACGTGATCAATATACCAGAGAAACAAGCAAATTCAGACTCGTAAATGCCCGAAAAGACATGCGACATGCTCAGCATGATCACATAATGGTAATTTCGTGTCTATTTAAAAGAAAGAAATAAATTATTTGGAAAAAAATTCAAACGCTTTCACACATCTTTAAAGTAAACGGAAGGAAAAAAAAACACAGAGGCAGAGTAAGAGAGAAATAAATTAATTATAAACTTATAAACGTACATACATACATAACAAATATTGTATTTCATCCCGAAATCTCAAAAACCAAGGGATTACTTCATCGATTATCAAGTAAGCAAACAAACAAGCAATTAAAGAAAAATTTAACAATTAAAGTTAAAAGTTCAGTGATTATTTTTCCATTGTTGGTCCAATTATCGAAAATTATCTTGACAAAACTACAATACAATAATTGTTCAAACTTTCCACTTTAAAAACTGTAACACTGGTTGTCGATACATATGTACATATTCAACACATAACACAGAGCATAAGTTAATGGAGTCAATTCAGCTATACATATACATACATATGTACATATGTATAATTATGAAGTAATCTGTCTATAAATTTTTTTGTTTGAATTGACTCTGGTTCTTATTATAAAGCATTCTATTAAAAAATAGACTTTTATTCTTAACTAATCTTGAAGTATGTACATATGAACTTACAACGTGACAAATACACCTCGTTGTCTGAGATTTTAACGAATAGCACCTTGGTCGTAATTTCAGTTCATTATTTATTTTTTTAAATTATAACCAAATTATGATTATGAGAAATAGCAACAGAGCCCTTCAGCTAAGAGAAATAGTAAGAAAGGATGGGGAGATTGCTAGAATAGTACAGGACCAGACTTGAACGGGCATTGAACCCGCGACTCTAATTTAAATTATTTTGCTTCATTGTTACAGAAGTCTTGTGTAAATTATCCCGAGCATTTCAGTTACATATGCGGTAAAAAAAAAATTCATTTTTCCGTCACTACCTTTTAACCTTGGACTTATAACACAGTTTGTTAAAATATTAGATAGGAATGGTGATTGATTTAAATATATTTGTCAATCATTTCCTAGTTTCAATATGGAAAAGTTAAAAGCAGGCATTTTTGATGGACCAAAAATTCGTACTCTTATAAACAACCAGGACTTTACAAACCACATGACTCAAATTGAATTGGAAGCATGGCTACTGTATAAAATTGTTTTGGGTATTCACAAAAGTGAAAAATATTCTGATATGGATTGTCTTTATCCCCAAAATTCAAGTCAATTCAACAAATATATTATTACATATTTTCTTATTCAGCATACCAAAACACATATTTTGATTTCTACAACATAAGTCTTCTGTAATTCTGTAAATTACAATATCAAAAATCATCTACCAAATAACAACGGAAAATTCTCAATAATTAAGAAAGTACCATGTTACTCAAGTTAAAATATATATAAAAAAAACTATCCAATCGATACGAAATAATGTTTTTTGAGCTTAATTGATTATGCAACAAACAAAAATGGAAAAAAAACTTCTTAATCTGTTGTAAAGATAAAATTTGGTTTGATTTATTCTTTTGAAGAGGTTTGTCGATTTCACCAAAACACAATTGTATAACTCTAATGGTTTCAGTACATCGCCTAAACCAAACCCCGCTATACTTAAAAAGCTAAACGTGTTCTTATTATGAAGTAGATCATCAACTCCTAATGGGGTTACATATATTGGACCGATCATATTTATCTTTTTATATAAAAATAACATTATGAATGTTTGGAAACAAGTCCTAGATTAGATCTAAAAAGTGAAAATTTTGGCTGCTATTTTCGATACTGCACTCCTAAGAAGATTATATACATAGTTGATTATTTCAATCCATTTATGTATATAAATTGGGAACAACTCCAAAACTAAACTGTTTGGCCTAAGAATGTGAAATTTTGATAAGGTGTTTCTCATGTGAGGTAGTATGAGATGATCATGGTTATTAAGATATCTCATTCCAAAGAGGGTTAAATATTGGATACAAATTTTATCAAAACTTTTTGAGAAATCTCGAAAATATTCAGAAAAGAAGAAAGTACAAGTCCATAAAAACAATGCACTAGTTTCAATATACTCAAAATCAATGGCCAATATGTATGTATGAATTTCGCTAAAAATTACTTTCCTTATCATACCAAATATATTCCAAATTTAATGACTCTATATAACTGCTGCCTATTTCAATATAGAAAAAAATGTGAGATCAAAACACGAAATTTATTGTATTATCACAAAAGCACATTTGTCAGGTACTCGTCCTTGACAAATCTTACTATTGCACATACAAATTGTCTTTGGAAAAACATTGAAATATAAACAAAGAATAATTCGAGATACATGTACATACATTTGTATGTACCTAGGGGGTTCATCTACTATATAGTATATAGTAAAAAAAAATATTGTAGTTTAATATAATAATACATACTTAAAAATTAAAATCATTAGTAAGACTCACCTTAACATTTGGTTGTTGTAGCTGCAAGAATGTTGCTATTCCATGGCGCACACGATTCTTGACACCACGAACAGTTCCCCTGGCTGAGCGTATTGTCGCTGAAGCCGATTTACATCTTATATCTTTATATCCGGCAAAAGTTTCATCAGCTTTTAGAGACAACGAAGAATCGCTTGGATCTAATGAGAAATCACTGGCTACTTCTGCATTATCACCATTATTGTTGCAATTATTCAATGATGAGTTTGTTGTCAATGAATTATTACCGAAACTTCGAAAATTCTCATGTTCTTTAACATGAAAATCATAATATTTATCAGCTTCATATTTGCATGAATGTACTACACTTTGCTTGTTATCTTTTTCTTGCTGTTGCACAGCATCCACTTCCACTTCTTCGTCAATTTCATCGTTATCGTCGTCTTCATCATCATCATCATCATCTTCTTGAGAATCATTATAAAATGCATTTGGGCATTCTTGTTTTAAAGGTTTATAACAAAGAGTAGTTGTTGATGATGTTGCTTGTGCTAGTTCATTAATCAAAGTTTTATTAGATGGTGTTGTTACATCATAGATCAATGATCCGTTATTATCATCATGATCGTCCTCATCCTCATCGTGATCATTATGTATTCCATCATCAGCATATGCATGAAGGGCCGAAGATGATGCTACATTATTATTAATTGGTAGAACCGTGCCATATTTATCAACAAAATCATTTGTTGTGAATTTACGATCTCGTATATCACGTAACAATGAATCTGGTAGAAAAGTATTACCATGACCATGACCATGACGAATGAGTTTCTGATTCTGTTGCTGTTGATCATGCTGCTGGTGCTGCTGGTGCTGCTGTTGCTGGTGATGTCCTGCATATTCTCCGGAATGAAGGGAATCACAGCTAAGTGATGATGATGACAAAATCTCACTTTCTTCACTATCTGTTAGACTATAGGCTCGTTGTAGATTTGGATTTGTTGTTGCAACTATTAAATTGTTTTTATTAATAGTCGTTGTTGATGTTGCATTTGATCCTGATTGATTTGTTGTCCATATAGGATTATGGGATATTTTCGATTTGGATTTCGTTTTTATTGATTTTTTATTATTGATACGAATTTTCGTTGTTGTCAAATGTATTTCCATTTGTGGCACTAATTCAAGATCTTTCGATTTCTGTTTAGTTTTCTTATCATCAACACAATTAACATTAACTATATCAACTATATCGGTTGTCGTTGATCTTGGATTCTTATTTGATTTACCAATTTTCGGTGTTGCTGAATTATTAGTATCCAAATCACTGCCTGTGCCACTATCAAGTGTCTCGCATGGTGAAAATTGTCCACTGGATACCACATAATAAAGGTATGGCGATGAATTTGCATTTGTTGTTGTACCATTTATTTCGGTAATCGATGTACCACCATGACCACCATGACCACCATGATTACCATTACCATTACCATTTGATGATGATGATGAAGAAGATGTTGATGTTTGCATATTACTATTGGGACTTGTTGCCACTGTTACTGTTCCTCCTGCTGTTACTGTTGCTGTTGATGATGATGTTGTTGATGCGTCTGTCTGAGAATTTGTCTTCTTTAGCATTACCACTATTTTATTTGTATTTAGTTTTAAGTGTAATTTTGTTGGTTCTGCTTTTAATAAACTACTTTCTTGATATTGTTGGCAATTTTGAGTTTCTTGCGTTAAATCAGTTTTATTAAGACAATTCTCTTCTTCGGATTTTTCATCAATTTTACCATTTAAATTAATAACACTCACTTGTTTGCCTATAATTTTTGGTATTTGGCTATTTGTTGGTATTGTCGATATTGATGTTTGTGTTGGTATTGGTGTTGGTGTTGTTTGATCATTGAGGATTATATTATCACGACAATTATTAAATTTATTATTTGTATTATCACTATTATTATTGACATGAATCTTGACGACGTGTTGCGTTTCATTCGACTCGTATCCGCTAACTACCGCTTTGGTCAAATCTCTAAAACGTTGTTCATCCACACAAGATTTCTTTGCTAAATGACTTTGGTTGTGGTGGTGGTGTTGGTTGCAGTTGTTGCTTTGACCAACATTAAGATCTCTCACGCAGCGCAACAACTCTTCTCTTGACTTCATATCTTCTTTTGGCTCTTTCTCTTCCAGCGGCAACAACAACGTGTTATTTTTCTTATTGTTGTGAGAGAGCAGTATTTCTTGTTGTTGCCTTTGAATAGTTTTTAACGTTTTATAGCAATTGCCATCGCCATCACAGTTGCCATTGTCATTAGTATTAGTAACAGCAGCAACAATTGTGGCCGAAGTAGCTTTCTCAAAATTTTTGTTAGCTTCGCCGCCGTCGCTCATTATTTGCAGCAACAGCACTTTATCAACATCATCAACATCAATAGCAACATGATCATCATCTGTTGTTGCTGCTTTTATTGTTTCTGCTTCTGCATCTTTTTGTATTTTAGACTTTTGTTGCTCAACTTTACTCTCTATGATGTTGATGGCGTCGACTGCAATGTTGCTATGCTTTTGCTCTTTATTGCAGTATGAAGATAACTGTTGTTGTATTTGTACTCTCTTTTCTAGCTGTTGTTTTAGTTGGTTTTGAAAATTTGTGTTGCCATAACAAGTTTTTAAATCATCTTCTTGTTCATTATTAACATTTGGATGAACATCATAATCATCCGCATCCTCATTATCATTATCAACATTATTGGCATGCAAGTTTTTGGTTTTGTTGCTGTGGCTGCTATTATTGTTGATGTTGCTGTTATTGCAATAAATATTTGACTGCATTGTATTGTGGTTAATTTTGTCGATTGCCTCAGTTTGTTGGATATCTTGTAGTTTTTCATTAACTTTTATTGTTGTTGTTGATAATGATGTTGTTATTATAAGTTCTTCTTCTTCATCATCTTCGGCTGTCGTTGTCGTGTTTATTATTGGTATAATATTTTCCACTTCTTTTTCCATTTTTTCTAGAAAATACACGCTATTGTCAACAATGTTAGTCGCCGTCGTCATAATCGTTGTTGTTTCTGTCAGTGTTGCTTCTGTTGCTGTTGCTGTTGTTGTTGATTTATATAAATCGATAGCGAATTTATTATTGTTATTGTTGTTATTGCTATTCAATTGCTTATACATGAATTCTTGTTTATTATCAAGCAAATTTTCTACCTTCATGGCATCTTGAATAACTGTTAATGATGATGGTGATAATGATGATGATGATGATGGAAGTGGGGAAAGAGAAGGTTGTGTTGTTCTTGTCGTTTCACTAGAATTGGCCATCATAATTTTTGTTATGTTGCTTTATTGCATTAATCTAACGGGTTCTTGTTGCTTTTTTTCTCTTTTTTTTTTTTGTTTTTTTTTTTTTTTAGTTTTGTATGGTTTTTTATATTCTATTTTCTCATTTGGTACTTTTGCTTTTGCTCTTCTCTTGATCTTCTTTCTCTTTGCGAGTGATATCTTTTTACTGCTGGATTTGCAAAAGTTTCTCTTTAATTTTCAATTTAGATAATTTTTTATGGATAATTTTTGAATAATTTTAACATTTTTTAGCAAAGAACTACTCGAATGACAAAATCGGGAAAATACCAAGATTTTTTTTTTTTTTTTTTTTTTTTGAAATTTAATTTTTAATTTAATTTGAACATGAATGAAATTTGATTGGAAAATGATGATTTTAAAATCAAATGCAAACAAAAAATTTACGTTTACGATACTCTCAAAAATATATCATTTGCGAGCCTTTTTCGAGCATTTTAACGAATAGTTTGTCGGCTCTCTTTCCTATTATTTCTTATTTATCATATTTATGCCCGCAAAAATATCTCCTGCTAGCACGTTTGCGATAGTTTAGGCGAAAGTTCGCTCAACATTCGATACTTGATACACTGGGTACGGATGTGTGAATGAAGTCAATGATTTTAAAAACCAAATGTATAGTAATCCTGAAATCCCCTCTTGAACAATATCATAAATCTCATGATCAATCAATTTCTAGATATGCATGGCATGTCGGTTTTCGATTATCCGTTGAATTATTTGACAAGTATAAAACTGCATGAAAGGGAATAAGATTTAAAAACCATTGAAGTTGTTAAAGAAAAAACAGCAAGCGTCATGAAGAAGCTGTTAGGAAAACCCATCCGAACAATTGAAACTTCTCATAGAGCCGGGCTACAATCCTCTGGGCCCGAGGCAACTTTCAATGCAGTACACTGCGGCCTAAGTGGCACTCAGCCACACTGGCAATGAAGATATTTATTTTTTTGGATATTGTTAATATACTTGCATCCGAAATCACCATGTTGTCCCCAGGCAACAAAAGACTGGATTGGACACCCCTTATATAGACCATTGCAGGTATAAAGGAAGGATGAATAATGTATTTATATTATCAGTAGACATCTGTATGTATGTGGTAATGGTATCGGTTAACAGATGCAGTCACATCAGATCACACGGCTTCATTTTCATTGTCAATTGAAGCAACTAATTTGGAAAAAAGTGAATTTTGAGCGGTGATTGAATACTTTTCTTAAAAGCCTTAATAACAACAAAAGAAATCATAGCTGAGTTATATGAAGTTCATGGGACCTGTGTTTGCAAATAAGTATTTACAATTGATAAATGAGTTTAAGCTTAGATCTACAAAAGAAAAACAACGTTTGGGATAGTTGAAACCAGAGGCTTAGCTCAAGATAGGTAGAGTGTTTTCTATTCACCGTATTCATCAAATTTGACCCCAAGTGAGTTCTTTTTATTTCTAAATTTTATGAAATGCCACGGCGGACGATATTTCATGGCGACCCGCGCACTTTCCTTACCGACAAATTTCGAAATTGTTCTATCTATCTAACTGTACGCACAGAAGTGTAATAGCTTTATGTTTTTTATACGTAATGAAAAATAAAAAGCAAAACACGAGAAAAAAGAAAAATTCCTTATCTGTCTTTTTCGACACTGTGGACAAAATCTTTGTTAACGTTATCTTTTACGAGTGTTTTGCGAGACGGACAAAACAATCGCACCCGGATCCGTTTCACGTTTGCGACCATTGAGCGAATGTGGTTGCGGTGCTGGTTTTTTTTTTTTTTTTGTCATGTCGAGTACCAGTGAAACCTTTTTTATCCTCTCTTTTGCCTATTGTTTCTTATACAAGGTGTATCTATGGACAAAACACTGGTTTCAACTGGGTAAGGACTTATTGAACAAACTACCTATATATGTAGATGTTCGAATATGTATGTAATCGAAGTCCAACTATAAAATCCTCAGTTGTCTCCTTATTTTGTTGACACAACTCGTATAAAGGTTTTTTAAAACTATATTAAATAATTTAAGAGAGGCAGAGGCCACATCAGATCAGATCAGATCAACCATATAGACAGATGGAATGAGAGACTGAGAGACACGCAGACGGGAGGGAAGAACGGATGTACCTACCTCAAAGCAAAGCAAAGTAAAGTAAAGTTGTTCGGTTGTTCGTTGCTGATTGCTTAAACTGGTTAAACTTGAACCTGGTAAGTCAACAACAATAATAACAACAACAACAACAACAACAACATCAGTAACAACATAAATACCAGCAACATTAACAGGTTAGCACAAATACGCACATAAATGTTTATTTTTCTTTTTCATTTTTTTTTTTTTATCTTTCGGTTCGTTAATATTAATGTAAGTGCTGTAGTTGTTGTTATTGTTATTGCTGTTGTTGTTGCTGATGTTGCTGGTATTGTTGATATTACTATTGACACACTTGTTGTTGCAAGTTGTGAGTTACAAGTTGCAAACGACATAGGTGGATAGGTGGGTAGTTACATAGGTCGGTCGGTCGGTTGGTTGGTTGGTAGGTAGATAGGCAGACATTCCATACATCACATTGGCATTTCGGCATGCAGAATTTATTATACAATTGTAACAGATTGTAACAGATAAACAGCTTCATTAACAACCCAAACAACAACAACAAAAACAACAATAACAACTCTGTCAGTCAAGATGTAAAACAAATAAACTTCACCTTGAATATTATATTATATATTAATATATATTGTATATATTATATATTATTATTATATTAAGAGTCCTTCAGTTGCAATTCAATTCAATTTATTCGCAAATACTAAAACGATCGACGATGATCCTTTTTAATTAAAATTATCGCTATCGTTATCATATCTCAAAGAAGAAATTTCAAAATTTCAAAGAATTCTCAATTGTTCAACATTTCTTTTTTATTTTTGAAAGACAAAAAAAAAAAAAAAAAAAAAAGAATCCATAAACAATTGCAAGCAAAATATCCGACGAAAAGCGTTTATTTGATCGTTCGAGGGATTCTCTTGTCACGTCTGCTTCTGCTATGTCAGGCGACTATCGGCGGTTTGATCGTTTTCGTATCTTTATTTCACTTTGCAGAGGAGTTTCTGATGCGGCGCGTACAACTCATTCAAAATCGCGCTGGCAACTGAAAAGCGTCAATAACAAAGTTTGGTTAGCACGTTTTGCCAGCGTTTCTTTTTTTTTTTTTTTTTTTTTTGTTGAAGACTTTAACAACAATAAGACCAATAGCAATAACGTGTAAAACAAAAGGCGAATGCGCAAACTGTGACGGCGACGTCAAGTAAAACAAAGAAAAATAATATTTAAAAAAACAACAACAGAAATTAATAAGACAAAAAATTCATCAAACGAAAAAATAAACAACAACAAAAAAAAAATAACAACAACAGCAGCAACAATAACACTAACAACAACATAGTACGGTGGTGCACAGTCGCCGCCGCAAGCTCAGTGAGAATTTGTTTATAAAGTCTACTCTGCTCTGCTCTCCCCAGCTCTACCCCACTCTCCCCAGCGCAACTAAGCTAAGCTAAGTTAGGCTCAGCTCTGGTCTGCTATACATGGTATACAGTCATGCAGCGCAGTCAGTAACTTAAACGAAGTTCGTAAGTTAACGGCGCCAACGTCGAAATTGACGCCAAAAACGAAGTACTTACTACATACAAACGAATGACGAACGAATTGTGATTCGTGTGAGCATGTTGATGGATCTCTATTTCAAGCTCCACTCTACTCCACTCCGCGCTACTCTTTGTCAACCTCGTCGCTCTTCCTTCACCATTCACAGAAGTTATATGAATGTGTATGTGTGTGTATGTGTGCCTGTGCCTGTGTGAAAGGGCATATTAATTGCGCCGGCATTTGAAATGCATACATAACGATGCATAATTGCAATGTGCATACATAGGGTACTATTTATATTTCGGGATCTGGCAACACAAATGTCAATAGCTATTCTTGTAACACCATAATAAAGTTTGACATTTTTGAGCATAAAAGTGCTCACAACGTTTTGATGTAAAAGTGCCATTTGTTTCGTTTACAGTGAGTTAAGAAACTCAGTTTGGCCAAAAAATGGAAATTCCAAGGGAAAGCTTTCGTTGGATAATTTTTCACAATTTTCGATGTGGATAGTCTCAACAAAAATGTGGCGATGAACTCAGTCCTTTGTATGGCGACAAAGCACCATCAAAAACCGCAAAATCGGTTGTTGTGCTACAAAACATCGATGCAGTGCAAGAACTATTAATGCAAGATCGTCATGTGACATATCGTGAGATAGAGGCATTTTTGCACATTAGTTCCATTTCAATACATTTGATTTTGCATGAACACTGATTTGTAAAAAAATTGGCATTCGTTGGATACCCCATAATTTATCAATAGCTCAAGAAAGAGCTGGTGTCATTTGGTGTAAGGAAATCCTTAAAAAGTTAAACCGTGGTGTTTCAAAAGACGTGTATAAAATTGTGACAGGTGACGAAACATGGATATGTGCGTATGAACCAGAAACAAAAGAGCAATCGACCGTGTGGGTGCTCCAAGACGAGCCAAATGTAACAAAAGTTGTTTCGCGCTCGAAGAGTTGCGATGCAAATGGTCGCCTGTTTCTTCGGTCGAATGGGTCATGTCGCCACTGTTCCGTTTGAGCAACATGGGACGGTCAATTCTGAGTGGTACACGACAATTTCTTTGCCGGAAGTCTTTAAAAAAATTTTCAAAACCAACCGCCAAAGACGAATCATTTTCCATCATGACAATGCGAGCTCTCACACATCTCGTCAAACAGATGAATATTTTAGCAGTCAAAACATTGAATTGATGACTCATCCTCCATACAGTCCTGATTTAGCCCCCATTTGACTTCTTCTTGTTACCGAATATCAAACGTAAACCGTGTGTTCAACGGTTTACGAGCGAACGAAGTTTTTCAAGAGGAATGAGAAAACTACTATAACAAATGGTTTGAACGAATTCAAAAGTACATTGATCATCATGGTGAATGTTTGGAAATAATGAAGCCGTTTTTAATAAAAAATGTTTGTTATTATATACTACTCCCGACATATTAATAGTAGCCCTCGTACATAGTAAAATATACTCGTACAAATTCCTACAGTCATGGATAAAATAATAACTTCATAGTAGTGAATTTATTTATGTGCGCTGCACTTTTAAAAATATTCAGTATAGGTTATGTTATGTTATACAGGCAGTTTGCACGTTTATGACCCATTATGATGCCTGTTAATAGATGGAGGGGGTTAAGATAGGGATTAGTGTAATGAAAAGGTAAGGTATCCTTCAGCTTGTCAAACCATCCAGAGGAATCCATGAACAGAGCTACATAGGTTCCCTAGTAACATTTTTGCCAAACTGCCCAAGTTATCAAAGAATGGTTTCCCGCGAAGACGGAATCGTTTACTAAGAATTGCAGGGCAGTCACATAGGAGGAGTTGAACACCCTCTCATTCTTCAGTTTCTTCACAGTTACTACAGAAATCATGATTTGGAACGTACAAAAGGCCATCAACTCAATTATGTAGTGCCCCGTTAGGACTCCTGTCATCATCTGAATCCATTTATTGTTAAAATATAGGAGCTCGGCCAGTTTATAACGCTTTGCTCACGGTATTCTCTATCCTACTACTGATAACATTCAATGAATGAAACTCTGTTTATATCATTTGAAAAAGATTGAAAGATGTAAAAACCCATTGATGCAAAGACGGCAGAATACGGTGAGTTGTGCCAGCTCTTCTCAGATATGCTTCTTTTGAATTTTCGTTGTTGTTACTTAAAGCAAGCGGAACCTATGCTCCACACTTCTAGATCTTTCTATTCAGTAATCGAGACATCCTGTACGTAGAGCAGTGTGGGAGCATTTCATTATTACTGTTAGTTCTCTTGTCGTAAGATGGGGATTTTCGTTCAAAAGTTGGTTTAATCGAACTTAACAGGACGACGACTATACTATAACTATACTTATCTACCACAGATCATAGCTATCTCTGTCTGCCAATGTTTCTTCTTAGCGGAAACTACTATAAGAACTTGGGTCTTAAAAGTTTGGTTAAATACTTTGTTTTTTATTGCCATAAATACTTATTTATAATACATATTTTGTCCATGAATGTGCTGTAATATATATGTATGCACTGTTTGCAATGTTATAATGTTACTTACTTATGCAGTTGTAGGGAATCATCGAGCAACTTAAGAAATTTACTTTTCCTTTTGATTTCTTATTTCTTATAATGCTTTTTATGGTTGTCTGTTATCGCTGATTTTTGTTACACGAACAATTCATTAATTCAGTGGTTCTTAAACAGAAGAAATTCAATATATGTATGTATTTTGGGCTGGGTTCCACGAAAAAATGAAACTACAGTGGAGGAGATCCGTCAAATATTGTCCATCAGTTTAAGAAGAACTGTAATAATTCATTTCTATTTATAAAATAATTTTCTCCACTTAACATGTATGAATTGTAATCGTTTTACCACTTTTGCTTAATGTTTGCAACGCATAGAATCAATAACAAAACGCTTCCGTCAAGATACATAGTTAATGTACGAAATACATACACACGAAAAGTATTTATTATCATTAATATTTATTTTGTCCCCTTCAAAGTAATTCCCCTCGGATATAATAGATTTCTGTAAACGTTTTTTCCAATCCTCCAAGCACTTAAAAAAAATCATTGCCTCAATCGTGGTCTTTCAAGGGCCACTTTAGTTTTGGGAACAGGACAAAGTCGCAGAGAGTCAGGTCGGGATGCAAAAGCAAATTTTTGTTCTTCCACAAATCCGGGTGTTTCTGGCGGATTGCTTCACGCGAAATGCCCACAACTTTCAGGTAATATTTCTTACTTACTGTACTGTGGCAAGAACTCATGATGCTTGTTGTTCTTGGTCGAAATTGAGCAATTTTTGGAACGAAATTCGCAGCGACACCTGTCATGCCCAAATCATTGGTTAAAATCGAATGGCACGAGCTAAACTATATGTTTAGGTCCTCAGCAATTTTTCTAACGGTCATTCGACGATCGGCCAATTCTATTTTTTGAACTTTATCAATGTTTTCGTCTTTTTTTGAAGTGCTCGGGCGTCCGGCACGCTCTTCGTCCTTCACATCTTCACGGCCCTCTGAGAACATTTTATACCATATTTGTTACATTCGTTGATCCAATTTTTGGAATAGGCAAAAATCGAAGACGAACCAAAACACTTGCAAGCAAAATAGCTGTCACAAATTAACTTAATATTCGAAATAGTGAGCGATATGGGTACCAATATAACGGCGTAAAATATCGAATATGGGTAAATTCAAAATTCGCGATACTTTTGAAAAAATCTCGTTCATATGTATGTATGTATTTTAGTGTATATAAGAAACTAAAAACTTGAATATTTGATAGAAAAATATTTGAAAATTTATCAAATAAAATATTGTAGGTACAAAGTAGGAAATTGGTTATGCATCCGCCAAATAAACTAAGTACTGAGATTAAGAGAATCCAATCAGTGATACCAGTGGATCGAAAGTCAATTAAATATTATAACAGTTTTGTAGAACTTTTGTGATTTTATAATAACAAAAAAGTACGATAAAAATAAAATGATGGGATCAGTGAATCTTATAGGGACTCTTTATCATCATCTTGTTCAATCATTAAATATTGGATTTACAATACATTTGACTATCATCCAAGTTGCCAAAAATTAGGTCAAAATTAATTGAAAACATCTACTACATATTGTACATAATCCATCTCATTTATCTTCACATCATAGCAAACGATCAATGGCCTTAATGGGCTGTTCCAAGGAGTGTCACCGTGAAGTTAGTATCTGGGCCAAATCTTTGACAGGCGTCTCACTTGACAACCTCACATCAAAAGAAAAGGAAAGCAATTGATTCAGGAGGTTTTAAAATTACTTGGCTCCTCAGTTCGAAATCAAAACGAAACCAGAAAGAAGGGTATCTCGACTATGCCGAAGATGTAAAACTCTTCGCGCAGCCCCTAGAAAACGTTTTTTGTATAAGAGCTATACAATCCAGTACTCCTAGGATCTTGAAATTTACATGGTTAATGAATATAAATCACAAACTTATTGTGTCCAAATTTCAAGGTGATAAATGATAAAATCCAGAAAAAGTTTTTCTAATAAGAACATGAATTTGAGTAGGGAATTTGTATGGGAAGTACCCTTTATGATAGTCCGAGGGTCTTGAAATTTTACTGGCTAATATATATGGGTCAAAAACTTCCAGTTTTTTAATTTTATTTCCAAACTGAAATTTGCAAATTCTTCAGAAGTTCCAATCCAAACAGCTGCAAATTTTTGTTGGTACGTTCTGTTACGACAGAAGCTAGATTGTTTATCGAGACTTGAAGATTCCAACGATCAGAAAGAAAGTTGTCAGGCACTGCAACGGACACATCTCATGGTAAGATGGCCATGGTAATTAGTATGCAATCAACCACGTGTCGCCTGAAAAGAAAACACTCTTTGCAACTTTCATTCCGTTTCCTGGACGATTAATTCACCGATGAGATATTTGTTCCAAGGATACTCTCACACGATAAAAATAAAAGAATAATATAACATGTGCTTAATCTAGTCCATTCAAATTCGCTTATTCTCAACATTTAGAAAAATATTGTGTAAAGAAGAAAAATAGAAATAAGAAATGCAAGAGCTCAAACGTACCCGGGATCAATGGTCGATATCAATGAAATTTGCTTTCACTTATCCGATCTTGCTATTATTTCCTTTTATTATTATTTCCTTTTATTATATTGTAGAAATTGTTACTACGAGTACAAATTTTCTATTATAATAAACCAAAAATTGGATTGATTATACCAATGGGCAGTTTTAAAGTTTCGTTTGTGAAACTGAAGTTATAGATTTATCATTATCACCATTACCAGCACCAGCACCAGCACCATCATCATTATCATTATGACTATTATTGTTTTTACTGTTTTATTTTTAACTGATATTTCGCACAACATCGTAGAAGATACAACTAAGAAGTAAACGATTAAAAGCCATTAATACGAGGCTGGCTGTGCTATCTTTGGCTGTAGATTTTCCCATTGCAATGCATTGCAATTTCATTTGTTTCTACTTCATGCACTGGTGGTCCAACGTCAGCAGCTCACTCAACAGTGCAGTGTAACATGGGCGTACCCAATTTTCATCCTAGGGATTGACAAATAATAGACTCAACACTTAACATTTTCTATTCATATGTATGATGTAGTATATAGTGGTTGCAGTCTAGGTCCATGGGGACTCATGAACACTCAGGTCCCCCTCGATAGGCCCATGTTGTGCAGTGATGACGAAAGAGCAAGAAAAAAAATAACAACAACAATAATTGCGTTTTAAGATGATAAACGATTATCCCCCTCATGATGATTTCATCAGAAAATTTTATTTGGATTTCTTCATAGTGAAAATATTGTAATAAAATCTTAATACATTTTAATACAAATGTAAATACAATACAATACATAAATACGATACAATACTGAAATAAAATTAAATTGTTCAATTGTCAGTTAAAGGGCAGCATTGTTACACGCAACCTAACAGTATGTGTACAATAACTAATACCAAGTTATGGAGATTGTACAATACATATGTATTGAGTGAAGGTGGAACTCCATAACACTCGTTAAAACGTTACGAGATTCAAAGGCACATGCTCCACAATACGCGTTATGTGCGTAAATTTTCTGCATTTTCTAATAGCCAATTTATACTGAGAAAAAACAGTTTAGACAGCTGTTCTTTTTTACAACAACCACAGGAAAAAGTGAGGTCATTGAGGGTTATTGTTGTAAATATCAGATGAGTTTTTAAACTGTTTAAAAAAATAAACTACTTTTTCAACAACTGTTGTCCCGCTGCCACCTTTTTATGTCATTTTAGAGTTTTTTTTTCCCCTTTTTTTTGTTGCAGAAAACAGCTGATGATGGCCGAACAAAATAAACAAATGAAATAGGCAAATTTGAAATTGTAAAAAAATGAAAATTATAATGAAATATGCAGCAACGAAGAAAATAGGAGCTTAAAGCATTATGCATATGTTTTGAAGTCATCTATTTTCCATTTTAATTTCGCACAATTTGCTGCAACTTTCCATGTGTGTGTATAACCAAAACAAAAAAACAGCTGACTGCTTAAAAAAAATAACAGTGTAAACACCTAGTTTTTAAACTTCTAATTTTAAGCAGTCTAAATACACTATAAATATTGTAGAAAACTGTTGTTGTGAATTTTACTTTTTGCTTATGTTTCAAAAAAAAAAATTTGTTACTTAAAGCAACTTAACTTTCAAAATCGATAAAACGGAAGTAGCAAACCGGAAACATGCATGATCATAATTTAAATTAAACCTGCTCATGTTGCTAAGTAATATTGCACATACAAGGTGTGTGTTAAAAGTTTCCGAACTTTTCTGGCAGGGCATTTTCTGGTGCCGCCATCTTTGTGTGAGTA